>JAVSBT010279413.1:0-12237 GCA_033118115.1 Pharyngocirrus eroticus | reverse complement strand
TGTTATTTTTTAACAATCCAAAGCAGGAATAAAAATATAGAGGAGCTAAAGCTAGGACTTGACCTATATCTAATAAAAGAAAATTCCAAAAATATTATATTTTAGATATCTTTAGAGGTCAAAAACCTTAGCCATATAATAACTGAATAGATAATACATCTAGAGTATATATATTTTTTAAACATTGGCATACGCTAAAAATATTCTATTTGATCGTAAAGATAATTTTTGAGTTAGATATGTTTGAAAAAAGGTATAATAAACCATACTTTTGAAATAAAATAAAATGCATCATCATAAATTAACCTGTAAAATGTTCATAATTACACTTATTTTTTCACATGCCATGCATAAAAAGGTCATAATTCTAAAACAAGGATAAAGTTTGCGACTATGATTTGTCAACAACCTCTGAAAGTAAATCTGATCATGTTTTCATCAGCCAAAGACCAAATTGAGGATAAAACATAGGGAGCCATCTTGTTTTCCTCTTTTTTGTCACCTTTAACCACATTTTTCAGCTTGGTAAACAACATTTTTGGATTCAGCATGTCATATATTTTGTATTGACCTTATTAGGTAGCAATGTATACCTATGGCTGATAAGAAGGCTTCATCATTGTAGAATTATAATGTAGGATAATTTGGCTTTAAATTTTGTATGTGATAAAACAGAATGTTAGCTCTACCTCTCTCTAAGCATTACTTTGTGAAAAGGTGTATTGTTTTGCTTGGCACCAGTTTCAAGCATTTTTCCAAGATCGCTTACACACCCTATGGTAAAATTTCTTTAGCTCAAAAAGTTGTCCCATTTCCAAAAATTAGGTTTTTTTCTATATCCATCTGGTGGCATAAAATGCCATAAAATGCTGATTCTCGAATGTTTATACATACACGTAGTTAGGATTCTGATTCTTGAGATTTTCTCTTCCAGATTATCGTTCGTCTAGCTGCCTAACTACACTTTGGAAGATATTGAGATAATAAAAAAAACGTTGTCTATTAAAATGATGTACATGTATTATAGGCAATTCATGATTTTCAAATTTTAAAAAAATCTCGGGTTCTAGTTGTCTCTCCAGAAATCATACAACAGATAGAGACTGTGCATTTACACATGTTTCCATATCTAACTAAATCAGTAGATGTTGTAAAATAGTGTAGTAAGACAACTTTTGGTCTAGACGAACGATATGTGAAAAATAGCATTTTTCTTCCCTTTACCAATTAGCAGTTTTCTTAATAAAATAGACTTTGGCTCACAGACTATGAGGTAGAATTGTCTGAATTAAAGTTTGAGACGTATCAATTTGTAATTTAGAAGGTACTGCAGAAGACAAAAATATAAAAGTGTATATTTTGAAACAAATTCATAAGTTTGGTAGTATAGATAAATTTAAAAAGTTCTTTTAATCCAAACTGAAGGAAAATTTACTTTTTAAATTAATAAAAGTGTATACTATACAGTATAAGCTAAAACTTGTAAAAGTGCTATAAGTTCAATAGTATTGTTTTTATAAATTGTATCATTAAAGTCCAATTGCTGAAAAACTGTGAAAAAGTAAAAGCCCTGAACCATCAGTTTATCTAAGAAAGCTGATTACACAACTAGAAAGTTTCGAGTGTAAAGTCAAGCAAACATACTTTTCTGATTGCAATAAAAAGGTTAGTTGTTAAATAAATACACACCTTGCTTCCTGGAAGTAGAGGTAAAAAAGGTATAGGGTGAAATACTAATTGATTGAAAAATGCTGTTTATATTCTGAAACTTTACATAAGAATGTTTGGATATTTAAATGGCTAGAAGGATGAAAAAATGAGAGAAAACAGAAATTAAGTAAACAAGTGCCTAGCAATACTGCATTCATCACAAACACACCCTCACACCCTGACCCTCGCTCACTTACATACAGAAAAATATGGAAAAGAGAATGATATCTACTACTACAACTAGATTACTCATAGATACTTGTTATGTATTGGCTCATATAAAATGTCTTTTCAATAATGTACTATTTTAGGTAAACATTTTTTTAACCATAACAGCAAATAAGTTCTCATATGATTTTGGTGTAAATGGTTTCATGATATTACTATTAGATAAATCATTTTTTCAAACAAATATGTCATGATTGGGGAAAGCTCTAAACTCACCCAGTACAAGGATCAACTCTATTTCCAGAACCATGTGATGCTGTGAAGAAAAAAAATGTTTAAGGGGGTGAAACAGGTTCAACTCTGTTACCAACAATTTGAGTTTGGAGCTCATTTGCTACTTTAATACACATTAATTTATGACTAGTAAAGTATATATTTTTGATTTCAGCACTTCATTCTGTACCTATCCATATCAATGAAAGGTCAATTTCCCTTAAACAAAATATCAAAAAAAAATCAAAACAGTTGACATGTTAAAAAAACTAAACTTACAAAAAATTAATCAACTCCTTCAATTTTTAAAATATCAAAATACAAAAACAATCTAAATTAAGAGCATGTTTATAGCTTCAAATTGGTGTTTTTATATCTAAATGTTCTGTTCATTGTTTTTAATTAGCTGCCAATTAAAGACAATGAACTGTTGGTAAGTTGAAAATAGTCCTTTTCACATTATGAAAATGACATTTTCAAGGACCCGGCTTAACAAAAAAAATAACGGCTTTATGTAAGGCCTTTATACTGGTAAAACTCAACGGTTGGAGCCAAGCACAACAGAGTGAAAGACAAACCAATCTCTCACTCTGGGGTGCAAGGCTTCACTTGTGTATTATTCCTAGGTGGCAATATAGATAAAATCAATCTTTCACTCCTTTGGACAAATGAGTTTGAGATTGGCTAATCTCGACAACACATGCCCAAGTACATTGATGGTTTAACTGTGGCTCAATCAACTACCAAATGGTGAGAATAATTATGGTGACCATCTACCGAGAAGTGGAATGCTAAGCCTGCAGAACAGAAGGGAAATGCTAGCCAAATCCTTCTATCTCCGGAATGAAAATCATCCCAATATAAAGGCCACTTGTCAAAAACAAAAGTAAATACCAACTACAACTTTAGAAAATGGCAAATCATAACACCCTTCTACCGGACAAAAAGATATGGCGACTCAATAATTCCTTATGGGAGTTGTAATTTTCATTCCTGAGGCAGATGAGTTTGGCTTCATTAACTTGTGCTTGAACTTTACACGTTAATTTAATATTATATGTATTTCTTTTTACTTTGTATTTTGTAACATTTTCAACCTATAGTTGCAAAAGAATGAATTACTTTAAATCAAATCAAATCATTTTGAAATTACCAGGCATGTAATTTGAAATAGGGGGGGGGGGGGGGTAAAAAGATTTCCTGAATATGATGATAATATTCAGATGAATATAGTGTAGAGATTTTGAATCTTATCGATTTTGGATTATAGGCAGTTTGATGAAATTTGGGCTTTGGATTTTTTATTCTAAGGGATTTTAAAAGTTTTTTTAAATTTTTATCTTCTGGGAACTTGGGATCATAAAAAGGCTAATCTAGCTTTAAAAACAAATAAATCTTTTCCATCATATAATTATACATGTACTTTTCAATAAATTTTTCGAATTCTTTTTTTATAATTGAGTATTATTTTGCGATGAAAGTGATCCAATTTGATAAGAATACATAAATCTCAGTGTGGAATAGTCAAATAAAAATTAATAATTCATACACATTAGAAAATAATTAAAAAAAGGATTAGAAATACTATATCCAAAATATGTGTATTAACTTACTACAGAAAATGGTTTTAATTTGATACATTGTCAAAACACTAGATCCTGTGAAGGCTATCATGTGTTTATAACTATAAAAAAATTTTTTATTGGAGCCATTGACAAAAAGTACAAAATAATTAGTGGAATGGCAATATAGAGACAGTCAACCATGACACCTTTGGCTTATCTTTGAATAATTCCGTCCGAAATTGACCAAAATTTGAATGAAGCCAAAATAAATCAATATTAAACATGTGCAGTTATACAGTGGCCAAAATATAATTATTTCACAGGTTTCAGAGGAGCAATATATATACCCTATTATTACATTGGAGAATAAGGTATGACAATTTGATGCATCCTGTTAGTGTTAACATTGGACTTTGAAAAGGTTGGGGTTTGTTTTCTTGCAAAATGCATGATCTTATCTAATTGTACCAGAAATTGCCTTGAAATATGAAGACATATTATTAAGAGAATATTAATGATACCGGAACACATAGGATAGGGAAAAGAAGGGGGAAGGGGTATATTTTTAGGAAGGGCATCCTTTCTGAAAGTCAATATAAAAAGAAGTGTGATTTCACATCAAAATGATTTACTTATACAAGGAAATAGAGGGAAAAAAGTTTAGGGTAGAAATTTATGTAAGGAACTAAACTTGTATAATTGCTTTAGTTTATAGAGGACAGTAATATTTTTTGTCAAGAAAGTAGAGTTCATTTCAAATCATTTAAAGTCCATTAAATATTACACTCATGAAGGTAGTCAAATGTTACTGTGACTGGCATCGAATTCTCCATAATTATTATATATGTGTAACAAATGGTTAAATGAAATCATGTTGGATTAAAAATAGACTTAGCTGGGTCCACTCTCACATTCTCTGTAAATTGTCTTATGTACAAATAAAGAATGATTACACACAAGTACATGCAAAACATACCATTCATTTCATTCTAATCCAGACATGTAGTCACTATGAATATCTTAGCAACTTTCTTGCATATTTTCATAACAGACTTGCCTTTCCTTTTTGTGAAATAGGGTTACAATAATAATATAAAAATAAACATTTAGAAATGGCATACTTTCATCTTCCAGTCCCTCTTCCCACCAAATTGTCATCTGGAATTCATATTTTTGCTCTCTGTCCCCCATCCATTTTATGCATGCTTGTTTATATTTCTTATCATCTGGTTTCCAGTCAGAAGCATTTAATTTTCTATGTTCCAAAATGTAAAAATTCTGTGGGTTAATTCCTGTATCACATTTTGGCCAGGTCAAGTCAAAATATCCATCTCCATTATCTTTGACAACTGGGGGTTCAGGCTTTCCTACCCTTCCTGGAAAAAGATATCAAAATGCATTTTCAAATGTTTATATTTATAAATGTATGCAAGATAAAAAGGTTTGATAGAAAAAAACACCCTCACCCAGTCATCCATTTGTAGGATTGGCAAAGCAATAACACCACACCAAAAGTATACCCCTGGACACCTAGTACCTTTTAAATGGCATAGCACAATCTTATTTCAGTTGAGATAAAACATTTGAAAAGATGGAACCTACTGGTTTAGTTTATTAATCCAGACTCTATCGACCAAGTCATTAACTTGGTTTGTCCTAGCTAAATCAGGTTTTTCATCAGTCTAAATTTATACTTTTAAAAATCAATATTCATTTCAAAGTGAATTAATAATTTCAAACTCACTAGGTGTCTTTAAAGTGACCTTTTGACTCTTTTGACTTTTGCTCTCTGCCGTGACTCTCAACTTGACATTTTGTTCAAAATGCTCCCATATGAAAGCTGGTACAATCTCAGTTGTTATTCCTATCCATTTGTCTGGTGCACTATAAAATTCATACTTGAAATGGTCAGCTGTTATCTTCTTTTTATTCCATGATATTTTCAAATTGGGGAATTCAGGCATAAGGTTCACCTCAAAAGGATCTAAAAAATGGTATAATTTGTTATCTTACCATGTACTGTACATTTTGAAAACCTGTAACTAATGAGTATAAATCTTCCTATGACAAAAATAGTATGAGTATAATATCCTTAAATGTGATGAAAGTAGTACAATTGAGATGCATTTACAGCACTGCAAAATCATAACATTCTAATTCAGACATGTAGTCATTATAAACATTATTCTTGTTTGCATTTTTTAAAACCAGACTTGCCTCTCCTTTTAATGAAATAGGGGTACCATGATGGTATAAAAATAAACATTTAGAAATGACATACTTTCATCTTCCAGTCCCTTTTCCCACCAAATTGTCATCTGGAATTCATATTTCTGCTCTCTGTCCCCCATCCATTTTATGCATGCTTGTTTATATTTCTTATCATCTTGTTTCCAGTCAGTAGCATTTAATTTTCTATATTCCAAAATGTAAAAATTCTGTGGGTTAATTCCTGTATCACATTTTGGCCAGGTCAAGTCAAAATATCCATCTCCATTATCTTTGACATCTGGGGATTCAGGCTTTCCTACCCTTCCTGGAAATAGATATCAAAATGCATTTTCTAATGTTTATTTGAAGCATATCTTCAATACTAGGTTTAGGGAAGGACGTTTCTTAAATATATTAGCGTACACATCTATTGTCTTGAATAATTCAAGCAACATTGTTACATGATTTTCAGAGATATTTTTTTACTACTTTTTTGTACATCATCAGTTGGTAATGGACTCAAGGTCTAAGTCACTTTTGATAAAGCCCTCGCATAAAGCAAAGAGCCTATGAACACAAGAGGGTGCACTCCACAGTGTTGTCATAAATGCACGAGCAATGTATATATACTCTGCAAACATTCTAAAGCACTGGTCATTTGTAAAATTTCACTTATTTTTAAATAAAGGCATCACATTCATCTATTTATTGATTAGAAATGTTAGATAACATCTTGCACTACAGAATAACATGCATACAGTTAAAAAAAAGAAAGAATTTAGGAAATAATCAAATTTTTTGGAGGCACCTATGGGACTGGGGCTTAAGGAGTCAATATATACACTATACTCAAAACATGAAATATGAATATACATGTACATATACACTTTTGTATTCCATGCTAATCTGAATGAAAGGCCTTGAAGTTTCAGGGGTGCGATTGCACCACACCTGTACTGCACTCGTGATTTTCAAATCACTGGTGCTATGAACTTCACCAAGAGAATGAAACTTAAAAGTGTTCTGGACATAATTAAATTCAGCTATACATTATGTATGTATGTTTTATCAATAAAATAGTAGATTTGAAAGTAAAACTTTCCTTATGCACAGTATGTATATAAAATAATGATAAAGTACAACACAAAAGATATGCGGTTTGAAATTTTCCCTAAGGTAAATAAATATTCATAATCAGTTTATCAAATGCTTTTACAAAAACATTTGCAAGTTGTGCTATTTGTTGCACCAAGGCTGATTCTAGATTTAAAGGCCTGGAATGCATTGCTTCTTTTTCTTGTACCAATCTGAAGGCCAAGCAAAGTCTGACCTTAGTTAAGATAAAACAATTAAAAAGATGGTTCTTCTGGTTAAGTTCATATGCTAAAATTACATCAAACAAATTAGTTTATATACATATGAAAACATTTTATAATATAACAAAAAATCAATATTCTTTTTTTTTCATATATCTTCATTCAAACTCACTAGGTGTCATCAAAGTAACCTCTTGACTCTGTTGACCTTTGTTCTCTGCTGTGACTTTCAACTTGACATTTTGTTCAAAATTCTCCCATATGCAAGCTGGTACTTCCTTAGTTGTTATTCCTTCCCATGATTTTTGTTTGTTGTTGTTGTGGAATTCAATCTTTAAATGGCTAGCCTTCATCTTCTTTTTATTCAAAGATATCTTCAAATTGGGGAATTCAGGCATAAGCGTCATCTCCAAACGATCTTTAATCGGTAACTTACAGATTATACCTGTAATCAATGTGTATAGAAATTTAATAATTATTCATCATCAGGGTAGCAGCCTATAGTGGAGAAAAATATCAGATTATGTGGGAAACAAAACATTTGCATTTATATATAAATATTTGTACATACTTGGTCATTATAAGCGGAAAAATGAGGATGAGAGGGGAAATAGAAGAATGCCCCTAGCAAGTCCAATATTGATAACAAGAATCCCCCCCTACTTAATTGAACATTTTATAATGTAATTGATATTCGACTTATATGAATAAACTCTTTTCATTTAAGTGTGATTGGTGAAGGATTTAGTTTACCTGTTAATTTACAGATCAATCCTTCTTTCCCCAGAAGAAGGGCCAAATATTTTATTTTTTATCAATGGAATCAGCCATTATGTACTATACTTCCCCATTATGCACATTTTTTACTATAGGACCTGGCTATGGTTCCAACATATGACATTTTGAAATTTTAAAAAGTATGGAATGAGTCATATGAATTGCATTTTACCTTTTAGATATAGCCAGCATACCAATATGACTAAACATATTAAACCAAGAAGTGCAGCTACAATTATTACAATTTGCCAACCTGGAATAGCTATGAGAAGAGAAATCATTGAACAATGAAACCAACACTTTTCTACAATAGTATTTTAAAAAAGACATTGGTATTTCTATATCTATGTAACTAGTTTTAGGGTCTTGAATTCTCGTATAAGCAAAATACTACATTGTATAGGGTTTCAAATTTCATAGACTGTTCAAAAAAGGTAGTGCATCACTTGTATAAATCTTTGATTTAATAAATGTGAATAACATTATATGTTTTTACAATAAGATGTGAATGACTTTTTGAAAAATATAGAACAATATCAAAATACTTATTGAAAGCCAACTTTAAGAAGTCTATAGTCTAAACGCAGATACTATATTAAAGTTTGACTAGTTGAAGTGTATTGACAAAGTCTTCTACCTTTTACTAATAGTATTAGCATTGTCACATGCAATATCTAGTCAGCATAAACGCATCGACTTCAAGACACCATAGTACTAATACCCAGTGCACATTGGTCTTTTCGGATATGTCTCGAATAGACAAAGTTTATTTGAAAATTGTGTATTTGTAACACTGTCATTAACCTGGTTATATAGTAGCACTTTAATTACACGAGGTTTGATGCGGCAAAGTCTTAATGCACTTTAATATAATCCAATTCTGGAATCATTATTTGTATTTTTGAATTGGACAAAAGGGAGAATGAACATGTGAAGGATAGTGGCACGAGTAAAACGAGAATTGTTTTTATCGTGATTATTAGTTTGTATATACAATACTTTATGTATAATGTTAGAATAACACAAAACCATGAATATAAGCAAAAATATGATCTAAGGTTGACAGTTTAGAAAATTTAAATGTAAGCCAACATATCATGTATTTATTAACTTCAGAAGTTAGTTGCCTTTCTTTTGCATTATGTATCGCCGTACCATAATTATGTAGCCTACATTACAGCCACTATGTCGTTAACAACAAGCGCATTGCAGAGAATCGCAAAATTTATCAGCTTTAACATGGGGATTAAAATAATTGATCGTAACATGTGCTTATTCGAAACACAATATTTTACCCCCCCCCCACACCTGTCTATTATAATCATGTTCTTTTGAAACATTACGAAAGAACAAAAGCATTAGTACTAAAAAAAAAACTTTTTAATCCATTTGTCTCAAATAATTATATCCAAAAGTATCAATGTGCGCTGGTTATTAAGATCGTTCAAAAGATATTATATTATAATGTTAGCTTTAAGAGAAAAGACACTTCAAGTTGACTCAATATAAACACAGCTTAAAATGACCAGAGACCAAGTAGGTTGAAACTAATCACAAGGTAAAAAAAATATTTAGTTTGGATTAAAAGAGCCTTTTCTTTACTTGTATTTATCAAACTATTGAACTTTTTGATCATATTTGAATGTACTGATTTGACACTCTAATGCTAGATGCTACATTCACACCATCTCTGATAAATTTGGATGATCAAGTCTAAATGGCGAGGTAAGCAAAATGTTGCAACGATGTTGTTGTTTTCTTTGATGATATTTTTTTTCTGTTCTACAATTTGATGAACATGATATGTGCTTAATTCATCAAGATTGATAAATAGGGTGATGCATTACTTTTTTTGAACAATTTGTATGAAATGTTAATTCTTTCCTTTGTAACAAATCAACCCTGTAGTATCATAAGGCTACAATTCGTTATCAGGATACACTAGGATTTTTAGTTAAAGTCATTTTAGATCAGATTGACAAAGATTACAGTAGTGATCAAAAGCTTTTGGTTAACGTGTCAACATTTTTCAACTGTGGAATAAGTTGAATATGTGTTTCTACATATTATCTCATGAAAACACAAAAGCTCTAACTGTAACATGTTTCTTCATCTCATAGAGCTTTTGCGTTCTCATGTGACGATATGGCCTTTAGAACCAATGCATATAATTATGCTAATAACGCGTCAATAATTTTTAAACGTTTACTAATTACATGATTACTGGTTAGATGCATCTACATAAAACAAAAAGAACATACCCAATCCTTACAATATTGCAATGAATATATCAAGGGATCAAAGATACATGATAAACTCTTTTTTAACATTTAGATATTTCATTAATATACCTACTGTTACTTGTTGGTGTAGTTGTTGTCGGGACTTCTGTTGTGGCAAGGTCCATACAACCAATATGGAGATGGGAAAAAAAATGGTATATGATGAATGTCACATGAATTTTTAAATGAAGCATCACATTATGTCTTCTTTAATTTCACCTTAGAGCAAATCCCAGTCTGATCAGCAAAAAAAACCAAATCTTTCAATGATATGTATTTTCAAGGTCAAATATTTCTTTTGCATAATAAATCACATAATGTTACAAAATACATTTTCCATCATGGATTGCTCATTATTAAAAGCTCCTTTGATCTGAAAAAAAAATGCATTAATTCATGGCTTCGAGCCCAGGACACAGACTTATTGTATATTTCAAAATAAATATAAAGTATTTGTTTCATTCTAAATAGTATATAATTTGACCTTTTCAATGGTGAAGTAAATTTTGTAAATTTTTGCAAAAGATTTTCAAAACATCTGATATAGTGCAAATAATGACAATTAAAAAACAGTTTTATGATTAAAATGACATACACTAGAGATTCATGTTGTTTCTTTAATCAGCAAAAATTCTTTGCTTTTGATCATGTTCTTGTAATGAAATGCCAATTTGATAAAAAAATGTATAAAATATCTTTTATTTCATACGTAATCTACATAAAATTCTCAGGTTTTATCTCACTTATATCAAAAGATCATAGATGCCCATATAACACTATATTTCATACATCTTTATGTATTTAAATAATGATGGCTTCAAACTCTGTGTTGCAAATCATAATAATTATGTAAATACTGTTTAATCAACTTTAAATTTCATAATGTTTCGCAATTGCATGTAAATAAAGAGATATTTTAGCTTGTGAATATTTCTTTTGTCTAAGCTTATATGATTTGATATAAGAAATTAAGAGCAACATTATCTTTAGAAGAGAATCCTTAAAAGTGTGAAATAATAACACAATTTTCATACCAGATGATTTTGTTGACTCCTGCACTTCGGCGGTTGTAATTTCTTTATAAAAGACAGAAGATTCTCTTTTTCAGTTTTTTTTATGTAACATTTTATGCACAAGATATTCACTTTTAAATAAAACAGCAACACACAATAGATCCATATTAAGATTATCACAGCAAACATTGTGAGTAAAATGTACCAACTAATTGGTAGTGAGTTTAGTAAGATAAAGTGATACATAGCTGCAGGAATCTTATAATTATGCACTTTATACTTCTGATTTATTGATTCATAATCAAAGCATTTTATTACTTTTTTTATAAAATTAGAGAATATTCAAATCAAAAATGAAGTAAAACTATTTAAAGAAGCAAATCAATTCAAACTAAATCAAATAACATGTGTTTTCCTACCAAGTGGTGTTGTTGACTCCTGCACTTCAGTGCTTGTGATTTCTTTGTAAAAAACATAAAAATGGATTGCTGTAATAAGTATGATTACCATAATATATGTTTTATAACCCCATATTGAATTAATTTTATGGATTTTTCAAATTATGCAAAGGGTAATTAATAACATTTTTTTTAAATACGAAATATCATTTACAAAAATCATATAACCTGCAAGTTATGGTGTCTGAGAAAAGTCACAAGTAGATCTCATGACAGGGGCAGAAAGGACATTGAAACACTGATATACTGGAAAACACTGTACCAATTTTCTGAATTGGTACACTAATTACTACTAATAAAATATGAATAAGTTAACTTGAGAACTAATATCATATTTTGACGTAACAATGACATAATCTTTGAGTATTTTGACTTATATGACAACATATATACTACTCAAAATTTGCTTTGCATCGCTTTTTCATTTGTTAATATTTTTATCAAAAATTGTGCAATTGAACTCA
>JAVSBT010279302.1:0-12237 GCA_033118115.1 Pharyngocirrus eroticus | reverse complement strand
TATTTTCATAATTTAACCACTTTTACTATTATTTATCTTCCGTGGTTTAGCATGGAAGCTAATGGTATTTTAGAGAAAATTTTGACAGAACGACCCAACCAGCCTATTACCGCCAGGTGGACAGCTCATTGAATTGATCTGAACAAATTACAGTCTACATGTATTTCAGTCTGTTAGTAGGTTTTATTCCCTTTGCAGCATCATGATTTTTCTAATGTAATTTAATTGCAATGATAAGGCTGTGCGCAAAGGTCTAAACATGTACAATGAAATAAAATATGATTATAAAAAATATCTATATAGTTCTCCTTTAACAAAGTAACCCCATAATATTGCTTGTACATACTGGTTTATAGAAACAACAAGTAATGCGACAAAGTCATTCCATAAAATAACTTTTCACTTAATATTTAAAGAACTGCTGTTTTTACTGTAAAGACATCCCGAGTGAAACAAATCATATCAATGATTAATAAATGTGTAGTGTTCACCCATAGACCTGCATAACTTACTAGCCTTAACACAGCAAATGCTCCAAATGATGAAAAATCCTGAAAACTTCAATTTTGTACTTTTTCACATATTCGATTAGTATATTGTATAAAAACTAACCTGTCATGAAATGCTGTCACCTACATTTTTGACAAAAAATTATATTTTCGACATTATAGTTCCACACCTGACTGTATTCTGTCGAAATATGCATCAATAAACATTTTTTCAGCTGTACGTTGCTAGATATTTCATTTATAGAAACGTAACAAGTTTGGTAACGTTGTGTTTTGAATGCCGCCATTGTTTGTCCACTAACTAAGGGGTTTATCATTTGGCACCCTTCCAAATCTTTAGCGGCCAGTTTCTCCACTTTATGGTTTTTCCCCCACTCAACTTCAAAATGGTGTATCTCAATCAATTTTTTGAGTTTTGCCACAAAATGTGTACCGTGTTGTAATTGACTCTACTTTTAGAAAATGTACAGACATACATACATTTTGATAAAACCTGGGTTATGGAGGAAAATGATAAAAGGGGTCACATCTTTACCATTTGAAATTCTTTGTTGTAAAAAATGATAAGCTCATCCTGGCATGTTCCCACTTCCCAGTCTCTTAGAAGACGGTTTGCAAATCTTGTTGTTGAAGATTGCAGTTCATTTTCTGTGGGCTCACGCTTCCTGGTGTCAAGTTTTGGATACAAATCTTCACACCAATCTTCCTTTTGGCAACTAAAATTTAAAATATGTAATATTTTAAAAGAGAAACTAAAACAGAAGTGACAATGATAATACCTACAACAATCTGTAAAAAAGCCACTCCGAATAGGTTCACTGTAAACCAATTCAGAGTGGATTTTTTACTTCTTAATCTAATGTCATATTGTCAGTTTGTATATTCTATATTCCCTCCTCTACCCCCCTCCCCCCCTCCCATCCCAAGGTTCTAATGGGCTTCTTTTGAGAAACTAAAAAAAATAAATGCTGGCCTTAGACAACAAAATCAGGCAAATCTCTGTAGGCTTGTAAATATACATTTTCGGTGAGAAATAAGAACCAATATGAGATCTTTTGAACAATATCTATATATATAAAGCATGTCAAACAATGCAGTTAGACCCTCATCCCCTCTTAATAACGTGGCAATGATGTCAAAATCATATCAATATCTAAATGATATGGAAATTGAAGAGGATTTTTTTGCATGACAAGTTATTAAAAACAACATTCAGTCCAAAAAACACTTACATGGTTCCCCATGAGTTTAGTACACTCATCCTATTCACTAATGCTATGTACATTGGATGACCTTGACCTGATATGCAATTTTCTGGCTTACATCTGCATTTTGTGGTTTGAATACTTTTGTTCAGCAGTGTGTCTAAGTAATCAGCTGAAATAGAGTACATGAAAATATTAAGATCATTATGTTGGGTCAGCATGGTTTCAATGAATTTACATTTTGGGATATTCTTTTTGTTTGTTTCTGTTATTTTAGGAGGGTGATCCATTTATCTAGCTGGTCTTCCTTAGGGCCCTCGGTCATACAAACATTCTTACATTCATTCATTCATTTATTCATTCATTTTACAAGATAGAGGACCGTCACTGGCACTTAATGGGTACCAAGAAATGCTGGGAAGGTCACCTGCAATAGACTAGCATCCTGTCCAGGAAAGTGAAAACTCTCAGTTGCTTGTGCTACAGAAACCCATGATAAACACTAGTCTGATTGGTCTCATTGGCTTGAGTATGGCTTTACTTTTTTTACTTTTTACTGGAACTAATGCAGCTACTCTTCATAAAAAGATGACAAGTGTTTTATTACATGCTTTCACTCTTTCATAGACAAGTAATAACATCCCAAGCATCTATTGCAGTCAGTTTGAAAGGTCCATTAGACTTAAAGGGATAGTGTTTGCAATTTGATGGTTACATTTTTTACCCTTTTTGTCTTTTAACAATCGGTCTTGATTCAAGTGTTTACCATGCGGCGCTGGACGCCATAGCAATATATTACGTGCATAGGCCTACTTAGTGTCCAATGTGCAGAACTCCTAAAAGGAGAGGGGTGGAAGGTATGGGTATTAGACAGATAGCTAAACTATATAACAGGTATAAATTGCATTATTATATAACTACTGTAAGAACCAGTGAAAAAAATCTTTCTTCATGCTACACCATAAATTGTACAAGTAAATGTATGCTTTGAAATGTTTGCAAAGCTTGCCAACATGTACACGTGTGTAAATTGGGGACAAGTGTTTCCATGGATTATTGATCTGAATCTGGGACATTTCAATGACATATATAAGCAGCAAGTTTGGGTCCTAATAGAGGCAGATTGTGCAGTGTTTTTAAAAGTACATGTTCAGTATGCATGTGCATATAAGCAAAATTTGGCTTGTACCCTATCCAGGTTTACAAAAAACAAAAGTGTTCAACCATGCTATTAGTATTACTTCTGCATGACCCACTTGCAGCATAGTGTAACAATAAGGTCAATCCATATTGATTAGTTGCGACTGACCCATATTTTTCTGATGGATTATTTTTTCCCCCCAACATTTTGCTTTCATGTCAAATTTAGGTAGCAAAATCCATGGCTTTCTTTTCAGTTAAAAAAAGCAAAGTATGAAGATAAAGACGTCATTGGTACAATATACAACATTTGTGCATAGCCCATGTAAATCCCGACATTGGACAAAAAGGGTAAATAATGTAACCAAATCAAATCTTTATAAATTGCAGAGACTGTTCCTCATATTCAATCCATTGGCTAGACATAATGGGATTTGGATTCTTAAAAAATAAATGGTTCCCAATTGTTTCTCTCTTATATATTCCCCTTTGATAATTAATCCTGAAAGCTTAAAGCCTTTCCATAAAAATTGATTTCTTGTCAAAAAATATTGGAGACACACTGTTTAAGAGGCTTTACAAGTTCCCTAAAAGGGCAACATTTGACTTTTGTTTATATAACTGTTAACCTCTGGATCATTTGTTTCTCTCTTGCAGTGTTTTTTACTTATGTTTGTCTTTTAGCATTGCGAAGGCAACCACATATTTTTTTGGCATCATGTAAACAAGGACAGAATGAAAAAAATCCCCCCTATGAATCCAAACTGATAAGTTGTTTGATGGATCCCATTTAACATTTCCTGGGTGAAAAAGGGAAATTAGGAGTAAGTATCTTTCCCCAAGGACACAAACATGGGGGAAGGTAGGGGATCAAACCCTCGACCTTCTTATCTCTTCTTGGCGCATTCTTTGTCACTGAGTCACCATGCTCTTCATAATTATGGAATGCCCATAGCTAAATTATCACACAATTTAAAAAAAATCTTTTCAGAAAACAAAGACTTATAGCATGGTATATTTCACTGAACTTGTATATTATTGTATGACATAATAATGTCCAAGATAGAGAGTTCTCACTGAACAGCTTTGATGATAAATGTTTTCTCATTTAAAGTTTGAATGCTGACACTGTTTTTATTTAAAAAAAGGGAGTTTGATTTAATGAAACAAAATTCTGTATTGATCAGATTACCAATTTAAGAAGAACATGTTTTTTCTGGTACAGAAAACTGAATAGATACAGTAATTCATGAAACGATAAATGTTACTGTCCATTCTACAAGGGCTTGAAAGAATAGTTGATATATAAATTAGCTTTATGTGTTATGTAATATATTTTTTTAATGGTCCTTACTTCTACATGCATTGGAGTTAGATCATAATGGTCAAAATTAATGGTCAAGTTTTTAGTAAGTCTGTATATACTACGAGGGATGAAATCTGTTCCAAATTTCAATGTAGATGGGGAGAAAATAGGGTGTAGATGACCACTCAATTAAACCAGGCTATATATTACAGATATCAAAACTTTTATTATGATGTCAAGCTTAGACCATGTTGGTCTTTTGATTAGAAAAACAATTACAATACATTTTATTCTAGTGAAACAGGTGATAAAAAAACAAACATGAAGAAAACAATGCCCATCTCAAATCATACATGAATGTCCAAAAATCATCACGCCCCCCCCCCCTTTTTCTTGTCTAGCAGCATATTAACTAGGTAGGCTTATACAGTGTCCTTCCAGTAATCAGCATCTTCTTGATTGGCAAATGTTAACTTTGACAATTTTGTCATAAAAGAAAACCCTTCAGGCTAGCGTTAACTACAACAGTCTTGCAATATGTACCAAGATGAACTGAAGTTACAAAATCAATTCTCTAACTTCTTCTTTGGATAAAACAACCCTACTTCCCTGTCACTGACAGTGTCAGTATCAACGGACAACCCTAATTAAAGAAGAATTATTTTTTATTTTTTATAAAGCACTAATATCTGAGACAGTGAGAGTTCACCTCTCCCTCTGGACAAGATAATATAACATAATTATGACTGCCCAAGAATTCTCTGCTATTTGTTTAAAGTAGAATTACATATACATTTTGAGCGCTTTAGTGGCCTGATGGATAGCACACTCGCTTGTTGTGCAAGAGGTCGCCGGTTCGAAACCGGACAGTTTCAAGTGAAATAATTTTTCACTGGCTTTCAAGATATGTCATTCGGATGAGACAAAAACCGAGGCCCCATGTCAAAGATAACAGCATCTGGCATGTAAAAGAACCATATAATGTTGAAAACAATACATTGTCTGCAAAGTATATTCTGAGTAGGAGGCTAGCGGTGGCGAAGGACTGTAAGGTCCGACGTGTGATCTGAGATAAGGTTAACCGAGGAATATAAAGAGCGCATAGAAACGGAGAATCAGTAATATTGCGCTATACAAATGAACAATATTATTATTATTATTATTTTGGATGACCCGACTTTGTTTCATTCCAAATGTTTAGACCTTTGGGCACAGCTTCATCATTGTGATTTCAGTTTAAAATCATGATGCTGCAGAGGGAATAAAAGTTACTAGCAGACTGAAAAAAGACTGAAATTTATTCAGATAACTCAATACATTTCAGTGTTCTGATGATGACTATGAAATAAGGTCGAAATATTTACATGTATTAGACTTGAAAATAAATATCAAGCAAACATGATATTCTGAGTTTTCATCATTGTTTATTTTCAATATAAATCAACTTGAATACTTCTTAGGTGAAGATGGAATATTTGGCCCGATCCAAGAATAGACCCTCTGATAGGACACCTACACTTAAAAGACTAAAATCAAATATTCATTCAAAAATATAGATTGAGGATATAGCAAGTTGGCATTTCTCTAGAAAAAAGAGGTTCTCAAAAGAGATTCTGGCAGAATCCTTAACTGGTTTGATTTTGCATCCCACCATGCAATCCCTCATATAGGCCTAAAAGGTTAAAACACTTCTAAAAATAACAAAAAATATTCTGTGTTGTCTTTGTATAGCTTATCAGAGGCATGGATCAATGTTGAAAATACAATTTAGATGCATTATCCACATCAAGTCATAAACTGAATAATTGATGTCCCTGAAGACTAAGGTAGATAGCAAATATTAGGATTATGAAAATCTAAACCTTGGTGGAATCAAGCTAAGGGTGGCTGGAAATTATTCCAGTACCATGAGTCAATAGAATGAATGTATTATGAATCTAAAGTAGGATAGAACCATTTGAACAGAATATCATAACTTTGTTACAAAAGAGGATAGTCTGATGAAAAGTTCTATAGAGCAAAGCACCGAAATGGTACATTGGATTTTCTGTAACACTAACAATAACACAGAATACCATGACGTTCTGGTGTGTACTGATACTTCTTGACTTCACCAGTCTTTTGGAGAGATAAAAAAGAAATTCTAGGTTTTTTTTCCATAAGGATATACATGAATATATAGTGTTTATAACACAGTGTAAAGTTAAACATTATTTTGTTATTTTGTAGAAGTGAAAGTTATCAATATAGAAGATAGAGCTCATAAGAGTAAAGGTCAGAATGTCAGTCCAGGTCAAGGTCAGGCTTGGGATAGAAGCAAGAATAATCATAGAGAGGTCCACTAGTAAAACCTGCATGTAAGCTAGCATCATTATACACGTAATGAGATATTGTAGATTTACATCATATTAAATATTTCTAAATAAAAAGAAATTTAAATTCAATTTAAGATAAATTATGGAAGTCCATAAAAGTAGCTAAAAAAGGGGTGTTTTTACAACAGGAATCCTTTGACAAATTATTTTCTCATCCATTTCAGTTTGCTTATGATCAGATTCCAGCTTAGTTAATTTTTGTAATCTGATCAATTATTCAATCCTTTTTTGTCCATTCCACTACAAATTTTATAACCCATGGGCCCTAAGCTCTGCTCTCCTCTTCGTTCAAACATTGTAAACTGGGTTATCACAATCAATTTTTTTTGTACAAATTTTAAAATGGTTTTTGTTGTGCCACTTTAGATTGCAGGGTGCGTGGTCCGTGGCCAGGTTGGTTGAGATCTGGACCAGATGGTCCGATTGTCCAGCGCCAATTTGGGCTTATCTTCTTATTCACTTGAGGAGTCTATAGGACAGTCCAGCTGAGATTTTGAACAGCCATCTTATCACTGAATAATTAAAAGTTTGCCAGTTTACCACATGCACAAAACCAGATTTGTTAGCCATTTCTTGTTAGCAGTTTCTTGTGGGCAATATTTCTTTGGCAAACTGAAGACAAAGATTCCACAGAGACCAATAAAATGTTAACACCATGAAATCTCCAACACTCAATACTCCAGTCGTTGGCGGAGGTTAAGATTTACAAGCTTGCTTTTTCAACATAAAACAGGACTTAAAGTCATTAATACGACAGAGAACAATGTCTGTACTTTTCTGGTTTTTTTGCAGCTCTTATCATGCACGGTCACGATTTCCCATGAAATTGCATTGAAAGAATAAAGTATTAGAGAAGACATTGGTACCATTATAAGAATTGCAGACTTATCAGAGGATTTTAAAAGAATACACAGAAATAAAATTGTCACAAAAAGAACCTCCTAAACAAACCAGGATTTATATCTTACAGGCCCTAGGGGACATGATCATGAAAGGAAAACAAGCATAATTATGTTGCAACCGGTACCATCGCTGTTTACTTCCTATGTCAACCAAGTCATTTTTTTATATTATTGTAAAGATATGATTTAAAAAATCACTTAAACTATCAATGACTTTTGTTTTATTAAAATTGTGAATTGACAAATAAAGGATTTGCACTTACAAGCTAAATATGCCAATCGTGTGTTTATTGCTGTGCCATGGCACTATGAAATGTTTGATACACTAGACTTGACTTTCACATATTGTATTATCATGATAAGTGACAAGTGAATAGTGGTTGATTAGAAGGTCCAGAAGCTTTCTGTGAAGCTTATATTGGTCCCTTGGTTTGTATAAGGCAGATAGTATAAATTCCCACACAGAGTTGTATATGCAGATAAATGTAGTGTTTTCAACATTTACCTGGATCCTATACATGCCAGATGCTGTTATCTTATTTTGTCCTCATCCACATGACGTGTGGGCAGGGGCGGTGGAAGAGGGGGGGCCAGTGGGGCCTGGCCCCCCCCAATAATACATCATTATGCTTGGCTTGGCTATATATTGTTAGGTTTAGCCCCCCCAATATTTTTGCTGTTGTGCCGCCGCTGGTGGGAGGGAGGGAGGGAGGGAGGGAGGGAGGGAGGGACAATCAAGAACAATTTGGTCAATATCATAAGATAAAACTCAGAAATCAGTCTTTATTACAACATTTTGAATCCATACAGAATACAGTGTCAATATCCAAATGAACACAAATGATCTACGATAGCTAATGGGTTTGAAACAAAGCTGTGAAAAGTTTTCTACAGGGTTTTGTATTTTTTTTTGTCTCTTGATGATCACTCCCTGAGTAATGAGAAAGAGATAATCCATTTGGGGCACATCTGTAAAACTGAAGAAAATAAATTAGAATGCACCACGTCAATATCCCCTCTGATATGAAAGTTTGGTGAAAACTCACAGGCTGCTGCATACTTCTGAGCAATATACAGTTGAACCAAACGTATAGACTGCTTAAATAAAAAGACAACCTTTTAAAGGGATACTGTCTGCAATTTGATGGTTACATTTTTTACCTTTTTTGTCTTATTAAATAATGAATCACTATAAGGATTTACCATGCGATAAATGGCACCGTAGCGTTAAATAGCCTGGCAGTAGGAGAGTCCAATGCACTGAATCTTGTAAAGGAACGGGATGGAAGGTTTGGGTATCAGACCGATAGCTAAACGATAAAACGGTTTTAAATTCATATTGTCTTCCTTTAACTAGAACCACTAAATAAAGGGGCCTAGTTTACATCTATATATTACATAAAATACAACCTTCAAAACTAGGCCTTAACAAGACCCATCTTGAAAAAGATGTGGTCTTAAAAGGTAGATTTTACTATAAAATGATTACAAAAAAATAAAAAAAAGAGTTCCTAATTCTATCACAGTGAGGCCCTATCACCAATAATAATGAAGGTTGAAAGTAGCTGTTTTTTCTATGCAGCTTTAAGCCTTCCCTCATTCATAGACGGACATCTTAATCTATCCTTGTCACCAATGTTTTGATTTTTTCACTCTTTGTGAATGTGAACGTAATTTCTCGGGGGGATTATGTGCTTGTCAAAAGGGTTGAGGATCAAACCCTGGTTTATCTTATATGTGTTTGTTCTGGTGGGGGGGGGGGGGGGAGGAGGTATTTCTGTGAAAAGAGATATAATCCGTTGTAAATTTATAATTTTAATTGCCAGGTAGATCCATTGCATGCAAGATTCATTGCAAGTTTTGTAGCCTTCCCAAATTAACCATGCAATCTTCATCACCATAGGTGCCAAAATGGCTGTTTATTTCAATGGATGCAGATTTGAAATTCTGGTTAAACTTAAGTAGAATTCACATTTTTTAAAAGCTTCTAATGTAGATCTTGTCAATTTTGCAAAAAATAGTATTTCAATGAACCAATTGAAACACAACAGTTTCTGGAGTTTTGATGGAAAAATAACGATACTCTGCAGAACACAGCATTCTGGTGAATCCAAGAAAAAGCCAATTGGTTTTGTCTTAAAGTGGATGGTATTGATTTTTTTGGAGACATCAGGACAAGTGGAGCCAAACATGCTCCACTGAGACAAGGATAAAAGAGGAGGGGGGGGGGGGGTATATGAGGTGATGAAAGAGATTATTCCTTATTTCAAGAATGTTCAAATAATATTTAAAGGCTAAGAGGTGGTGGTAATACTAGATGTATACCAAGGTGGTAATGCTAGCAAAAGACAAGAAGATGCTGTGAGAAATGTCGAATAGTAACACGGTAATATCAAATCATGAAAATTGTGATAATAGCACAAAAACCTGTTACACCTATATTTGAAACCTTTCCCCCTCCCCCAGGATTATATGGGAGAACAGTTCCTGAAACTGAAAGGCGGAGTACCCTGGTAAAAGAATCATATAAGGATGCAAATAACATAGCTGTTTCTAATTGAATCTAAATTGCGATGACACATATAAAGCTGTTGCTTCCTTTTCCCAATCGCCGTATTGACACAGCAACCCCTAACCTTGACCCTGTAGTCAATAAATTATAAAATGAAGTCAAGTTGAGATTTCATTGGTTTAGTTTCTAGGTGGTTAAAATCAGGTACACTCTAAAATTTGGCATACAACTACAATACTCAGTCAGAACATCTATTATTTATTGCAAATTGCTAGAAAATTATTCTGGAAGCAGGTGCCTGTCCCTTAGCCAGGATTTGATAAGGATGGTTTGTGATTTGGAGCCAAAAAACAAATTGCTATCTGTTAGACCCAAAGTTTTTGATGTGTATGCTGAAATATTCACACATGGGATAAGAATCAATGAAAATGAATTAAAACTGTACGTTATTCAACATCCATCAGGTTGCAAGTAATGTCCATCTTATTTAAAGGAATGCTATATACAATTTATAAAATTTGAGTTGGTTACATTTTTTACCCTTCTAGTCTTAAAACGATTGATCCCGATCCACCATTTGATGATTATTTATCATACAGAGGTTGTCCATCTTGAATAGGTGCCTTAGCAACTTTCGCCTTGCATTGAATGTGGGTTATGTCCAATGCGCGGAACTCCAAAAGGGAGGGGGTGTTGAAGGTTCTGGTATCAGAGCGATAGCTAAACTATATACCTGTATAAAATGCATATAGTGTTCCTTTAAAGTCTGGCTATTTTTATAGTTAACCCATACATAGTCTCTGGAGTATATACACACATTTTTCATTTCATTTCATACAACCATTATGCTATTCATTTTGTCAAGGGTGAGAGTTTAAAAACACCAACCATCAATCAAGACATATGTAGCAATGTTATCTCAAGAATTCAATGGAAAACACTTCAAATCAATACCTTGTCCTTCTACACTAACAATGTCTTAGGATAAACTAAAATTGAATTACATGTACTAAGCTAGCGTCATAAAAGATGCAATTTCTTAAATCAATATATCTTGTATGGTTACCATGGATATATACACTGGGTCAATGTTTTTTATATGCCATCTTAAAGACACATTCCCCCCCCCCCCCTATAAATTCACTAATCTTCCTGGCTAATTGAAAGTCTTGTCTTTCAACTAATGTTTCAAGGTTATTCTTTGTTATTTCTAAGTGATATTTTTTCAATTCTATTTTTAGATTTTTAGTACCATTTTAGAAATAATCTGGTATATTGTTGAAATGAATAAAATGTACGGTACTTACCATCTTCAACTGTGAGTAAACCATCTGGATCACATATGTAGGATGGTCCAGGACGGTTACAGATGTCCCAATCGATGGTAGGGTTAGGGTAGTTACACATGCTCCAAATTGTTTCATTTCCAACACTACTGAAGGCGATATTCAGCAGAGAAGGATAGTGACTACAGCCTGGAATTTGTGATATACAAACTGGGAGCCAGCCAGCTAATAAAATCCATGTGAAACACAACCAATAAAATTTACAGAATAAATACAAAAAAGTGTTGATACTTTGATATTTCTTTCCCATTCGTGACTTTATAATGTACTATGTAAAAGCTTTTGGTTTCAGTCATCTGTTTCTGTCCTATTCTGTTCATCTCATTCTGTGTTATTGATCCAATAAATGAGTGCTCACACTCCAAAGCCTAGGTTCTGCATAAGGAGATGTTCATGCATATTCATATGTTGCTCTACTTCTTTGTAGGTAAGGATAGGTCTTTAGTTTTACCTCTGGGTTTTTTTTGAGACAAGGGTGATAGTGGGATGATCTTTTTTAAGAAAGGGGAGTTGTTTTTCTTTCTATTTAAGGTGCTCCATTTCTATGATTAATATATCTAAGTTATGAGCTGTTTCATTAATTTATACACATAGTTCTACTTTGTTTTGTTAAAATTGGGTGCTGCAATGTTTTTAAGAAAATGAATAAGATTTCACAGAATAATTGCAAATAATTACCCAATCAAAAGAAATTAGCAAAGATTCAGCCATTTTTGTTTGAAAAAATAAAATAAAAATATCATTATGAAAAAAGCACTTGTAAACTTGCTTTATAGCAATAGTTTTTTTTATTGACATCAGTTGAAACCAATTTTGTCATAATTTCATAAAAGAGGGGAGGGGAGGGGTTCCTTGGGACTTGGGTTTTGGCCTTTTTAATTGTTTGGGACTTGGGATTTTCAGATTTAATTTCTTGGGATTTGGGATTTACCTTTTCTTTGG
>JAVSBT010279191.1:0-12238 GCA_033118115.1 Pharyngocirrus eroticus | reverse complement strand
GAAAATATATCATTTGGCTAGGATTTCTCCAATACTTTAGGGCTGCAAACTCTATTACGCGAAACTGTTTCGTCCCCTTAAACTCCCATGAAAAATATGAAGAAACAAAAAGATAACATAATTTGAATAAAGATTTTTTGGTATAATTATATTATGTCATAATGCCATAGTTTTACAGTACTGAATGTACATTAATTACCTGCAACCAATCACCTTTTAGATAGTTTTTTTTTTTTTTTTACAATATTTATAAATGATAGTTTCTAAGACCAAAATGAAAGAAGATAACAAAATCATTGCTGCTGTGAATGTCAAGGTCACACTGATGTCTCTGAGTGAGATGGCAGCACCTGATGTTGTGCTTTTTGTATTGTGGAAAATGAGGTTTGATGTTGTGCTTGAAGGGTGAAGTTCCTTTTCCCACTTTGGATATAAACCAAATTCTACGGCTCTCATCACACTATAGAAAAGAAGGAACCAAAATGTTACTTTTATTGGTAAAAGGGGTGAGTATGAAGATGTTATAAGATAAGAGATAAGATAAGATAAAATTTAATACTATCAATCATAGATACACAGATCCTAGATCTTTCTGAAATCGAATCTTGCTAAACATTACATGTTTTAAATAACATTTTGTTTTTTATAAAATGCTTTGGTTTTGTAAAATAATTGTCACACCTTCCTGAAAATAAGTCTGCAAGGACAGAATTCTTCTGAACACCAAAACATGTCAAACTTTTCCAAAGACTGTCACTTTGATGTAGCATAATGACAAATAAAGACTCTGGATATTGCTTCAATAATGCATAAATAGCACCCCAAGAACACAGGCATACAAAATTTTCATCAGCTGCTGTTTTATCTATCAAGCCTTGAAAATTGTTGATAAAAATTCCTTTCCCAGTGTTTTTCTGTATCTCAGCCCATAATAAGCCCACTCTGCTGTTAGGAATTGATGCCTGTTGAAAAGAAGTAACATATAGAAAAAATGTAAACACATGGATTTAAGGCCACTAAAATTATTTATGATTGATGATACAAATAAAACAAAGTCTACTTACGTTCATTATAGTTTCAACAACAGAGCCCCCTAGTGCTCCATACGTGTAATCTCTGCTTTCTAATAAGTCAAAGTGATCTTTCAGTGGTAGGACTATCTGTTTCACTGTAAAGGTTGCCACCAAGTTCCCAGTATAAACAGCCAGGAATAAGATACAGAACACTGCCCAGCTTTGATAAATAATTTGAATACTTATCCCTGGTCTTACATTGGCAAATCCTGAAAGATATCGCAATCCAGAGGACTTTGTGATTTTAAATTTACTTTATTTTATTTGAGATTTCAGCAGCCCATGACAACTAGTATAATGTTTCATTCAAACAAACGTACATATTATATTTGATGTATGTTTGTATGAATGAATAAACACAAACATTAAGGACTGATTGATTGATAAATAAATTGATTGATTGATTAATTGATTGATTGATTGGTTAATAGTTAGTAAGTAATCAAGTAGAAAATGCTTTGCTGACTTACCCTTCCCTGTCAGTGGTCCAATCACAATCACAAAAGCTTCACTAATTTTCCTACCAAGTGAAAGTCCATCTGCCCTGTCACTTCTTAGTGCTAAGTAATACTGTAACGACAACATGACACAACACATTGTCCCTGCAATAATTGTCACCCACCAAACAGTATTACTGATTGAAGCCCAGAACAAGGTGAGAGGTTCTGAAACAGATTTAGGTAATTTGTAGACCATGGTAAAAAACTCTTCTCTGAATGGTTTTGTGAAGTCTATCACTGCCCTTCTCACTGCATTGTCTGTCAATCCTGGTGAAATATCTACTTCCTGTAAAAAAAAAAAAAGAGAGGCTGCTAGGAGTGAATTTAAAACCAAATTCTTTTATCACAAAAAAACAATGATAAAAGATTGAAACAGTGGCTAGGATTTGATATTAATGAGGCACTCATTGAGGCTATTTTTAGCATTTGCTCTTTTTTTAACCTTGAAAAGACACCCCCCTCCCCAGCCTGCTTAATGGATAGAGAACAAGGCAATGATACCACAGGAAATCTATTCCACATCATGAGTGAATCCCCATACACAGTTTTCAGAACCAAGGATTGAAAAAAACCCAGAGATTTGAGACTTGGTAAGCATAGCAGTATGGGATAATTAACTGCCTTTAACAAACTTCTTTTGAGGAAGATGGATCGATGTTTTTTTGTAAGGCCAAACCTACAGCGAATGCACCAGGCAAGCTACAGACAGAAAGAAGTGGCGGTCCATCGGAGTCAACCTCCTGCAAGGAGATGGCACTTAATGATGATGATCAATGATGATGGTGATGAACCAACTTCAAGGAGACTTTGAGTTTTAAGTTTTGTGAATAGTGATCCAGGACAAAGAAAGTGGATTGTGATTCCTTGAAAACACTTCTTACACTATAGTACATACTTTCATTTCAAGTTGTCTGACAAAACCAGTCCATATCCCATTCTTCTGTGCACCCCAATCGTCATCAGGGGATGTTACCACATTCACGCTGTATGAAAAAAAAAAGATCATACATCATGTATAACTTAGCTCTAATTATTATGTTATCTTAAACAGATAGTTGCACATTTGGGTATCTGTAAGCTTTGTAAAGTATAATGTAGTCTGGCAAAGGTTGAGAGAACCCAGATTTCTTTTTCTCAAACTTTAAGTTTGCCTGTTATCATCCATCAAACCCTATATAGTTAAACATTACTGGGTGAGGTGGCTTGAGGGAATTTTTTTATCGATGATTATTTCAAAGTGACCCCAATTGAGTGCTAGGTTCTAAAGAAAATATTCTAATTTTATGGGTGGCTGAATAATTTTTTAAAGATATATACCACAAGGAACAGACCATCTTCAGTTTTCTTGCAATTTCACTTATTTATTTCAGTCTCTTTTATTATTTGTTGATCTATGATTTTGTTTGTTTTGGCTGTGTCAATTTGTATTAGTGTACTTACTACTAGTGTATGATATAACAGGATCCTGGTTAGTTACTTTTGCTATTGGGAAGTCCCTGGTCAGTTAACAGAGCTTAAATTTTACATAAGCTGGACCCCCTTTTAATGAGTGAATTGAATCCAATTAGGCTCTGTGTGATCTATTTTCAATGTCAATTTGTACAAAAATGTCAACTTGTGTAATTAGAGTATGAGATTGCCTGCCTAGATACATATTTGTTTTAGAAATACAATAAAAGGTTGTCATATATACAACCATCAAGCAGAAACATAATGTGACTGGTATTTACTTTGCAGATGAAAAATAGTGAGCACAGAATATTGCATCAGTGCTGCTTTTAACTTTGTTAATTATCTATATGAACCCTGCAATGAAATATTATTTCTATCTATAATTGTAATACATGAGATGCTCCCCTTGGATATCATTTATTTTAATGCCCACACCTTTGAGTTTTTTATTCATTTTTTTTATGTCAAGAAATCTGTGTATCGTCTAAATTGCATTCTATAATGAATGTTTTGTGACAAAATAAATCCATTTACATTATCCCATCAGTGTAATAAGGATGAGATTGAAATGACAGTATCCTTTAATAGACACGATTAGCAAACGTTGAAATGATATATGTTTGTCACAGTTTTATTTCATGTTTTAGTTTTCCTTATTAAATTCTATAAAATTCTATATGAAACTGATATTTATACCTGAAATTTAAATCTGCCATCATGAATTCAATATACTCCCATGCCATCCCTGAGTATGTGATATTCCCATAAACATCTTGATGAATGTCAATATAACCATTCCACTAAAGATTAACAAAAACAAAATAAATGATTGTTTTGAAATGATGGTCAGGGGCACATATAATGTTTGATGTGTCTCATTCTTTAGGCTATGGTGTCTCCTGATTAAGTCAAGTCTAGAGGCATGATTCTCTTAATCATAAAAAGACAAGCTATCTAAAGTATACAATAACAACAAAACAGTTATACTCACTGATCTCATAGAAATGGTCAAAGTTCTTCCATTTAAACCATATTTCATTGAAGGAAAAATACTGTCCACTGTTTGGAAATCATGAATATTCTTGGGAATTTTAAGAAATTTCCTTCCAGATGCTGCCCAAGTTCCAGAATAATAACTAAGGTTTGTCTCTGTTCCTTTTTTCTCTGGATTTGATACTAGTAATAGGACATTGGTTATATTATCAACACTGTGGTCCAGAATTCCTAAATACGGGTTAAGATGTTGCGGTGATATTTCAGTGTTAGCTATCCAATTAGTTCCTAAGGTGTAAAGACCTTGTTGTTTTAGGGTGTGGTCAATTCTATTTGCCTGTTTGGAAAATATGATATATCAAAGAAAAACAAAGGATGAATATAAAAAGGTTTACAATCCAAGTGTCAATAGTCTGTTAATTTCTGTGCGATTACACATTGGTTTGCTAAAAGTCAAGTGTGAATCGCCCTAAAATAAACCATCATTATGTCTACAGATTGATACTTACCCAAAGGAATAAACTTTCAATACAACCAATACGACATAACAATACCAGCAGATTGTTATATCTGTTTGTCTTGATATCTTCTATTACTTTCTCCTCCAGAATATGGAATATATTTTCTGAATACAAATATTCCTCTATTGGATATGTGTTCTGAATTGCCTCTATGGCACCAGCTGAACATACACAAGCACAAACAAAAAAATTATATTAGAGTTGAAAATGTAAGTACATTGAGATGCATTCTTGTGATCCAGAGGTCACTGATTCATTCTTCATATATAATATAAAGACCTCTATCAGTAACCCTGGCTCTCAAGGATGGTCAAGAACTCAAGTTAATGTTTTCACACTAACACAGATGCATCATAACGCTTAACAAATACATTTCAACTAAGTAAACAAAATGTTTTGAAATGAGGAAAGTGGTGAAGTTGTTTTCTTTCAGCATATCTGGTCTTCGTGGGACCCTTCATACATACACAGAAAACAAGGACACATATATTTACATTTAAATTTTAGTATTACAAGAAACAATTACATAAATGTTGAAAGACAATACCAAAATGAGTAGAGTTAAACATGATTATGCTTAAAAAGTGTGTTTTTGACACGAAATTTAAAGTCTGAAAGTGAATCTGAAATGCTGATAAGACTGGGGAGAGGGTTAAAGGCATTGCTGCAACTGACAGCCAGACTAGGTTTCATATCACTAGATTTGTTACATTTTACATCAATGGAATCTGTACATTAGATCTTGTTCTACATTGATTTATATCTTTTACTAAATTTAATTTATGAATTTACGTGTAAAAGATGTAAATCAACGTAGAACAAGATCTAATGCTACAAGTAACTTTCAAAAGAATGCATATCAAAATAGCATTTAGCTCAATGTATACTTACAAAATCCTTCTTCTAGTACGATGGTGATTTTTCTTGGTGACAATACAGTCATCATTTGGAGTAGGGCTATTCCAACTGTTTTCATATCTGCTTCAAAATCTTCATGATTAATACAATTCATACTACCAAGATCATGTTCTGTTTTACCTTTGTCACAATGCAAGCCAAAATGTCCAATGCTTGACAAGATCAGCATTATGAAGATGAACATTGCTATTTTATTCAGCTACGACTGTGGTCTATGATCATAAACTCCATTTTGATGTAATATTGTCTAAAATAATAGTTTTGCTGTAGCTCGCCTTGTCTCCTGAAAAGTGTGTCGTTGCGATGATTTTTACAACTCTTGTTTGCTTCAACCATTTTGAAGTATGTTCATAAAGCAAATCGATGGTTTGGTTGATTAAAAGCTATTTCACAATACTCTTCTAAAAATAGCTAGTTTTATAAATGAAACATATTTTGACAAAAAGACAAAAACTTTTTGAAAGCATTAATTTGAAAGTTATTTATTTTCAAAGCTTTCGATTCAGTCTTGTTCACTGATAGTGAAGGTACAATGACAAACAAGACATATATCTGCATGGTTTTCTTTCATCCTAAATGGATTTTCACTTTTTTTCTACCAAAGCTTGTATCATACCTTTTCTGACCACTCTCTGTATTTCTTCTATAGTTTGTAACAATGGTATTTAGACAAAAATATTTCCAAGTAGGTGGCTATGAATAATAATTGTAGAACTTAACTGTACACATTTCCGGAAGGTGCATCATAAATTAATTTACTATCCATAATCAGTAATACGTTGGCTTGTTCTTTTGGAGTTTTTTTCTCTGACAATATCTATAAATTACAGTTTCTGCAACCAAAAGGACACAAGATAACAAAATCATGGCTGCTGTGAATGTCAAGGTCACACTGATGTCTCTAGGTGAGATGGCAGCACGTGATGTTGCACTTTTTGTACTTTGGAAAATAAGCTTTTGTGATGTGCTTGAAGGGTGAAGTTCCTTTTCCCACTTTGAATATAAACCAAATTCTATGGCTCTCATCACACTATAGAGAAGAAAACAGAATGTTACTTTTTTAAAAATATATATTCATTCAGTTGGTAATATATATTTCATTCAATTTTTCTTTAAACTCAAGTGTGACTTACTTTTTCATCAACGTTTCAACCACTGTCAGTGGTTTTCATCAGGATAATGAGAATATTGCACCACTAGGTGGAAGTGTGGTGTAATAGGCTATCCCATATGGCTCATATTGTATGTCCCCTTGTCTCTGTCTATTTCTTGATTTTCTTATCCATATAGCTTCTGTTCTTTCGTTTTCTTTATCCATAACAAAAGGGACGAAGGGACATACAAATTCAACTATATATATGGGACAACCTATTTCACCACACTTCCATCTAGTGGGATATAGAGAGTCCCTCATTATCCTGATTAAAACCACGATGAAAAAGTAAGTCACAGTTGAGTTAAAAGAAAAAATGAATGAAAAATGTTATTTAATTGATAAAAGTTGGTAAGTATGAGGATGTAATCATTTCAATCATTCTTTTTCTAATTCCTATTTTTCAAAACAACAGATGTTTTAAATTCCATTTTGTTTTTGATAAAATGCTTTGATTTTGTAAAATAATTGTCATACCTTCCTGAAAATATGTCTGCAAGGACAGAATTTTTCTGAACACCAACACATGTCAAACTTTTCCAAATACTGTAACTTTGACTTAGCATAATAACAAATGAAGACTCTGGATATTGCTTCATTAATGAGTAAATAGTATCCCAAGAACACAGGCATACAAAATGTTCATCAGCTGTTTTCTCTATCAAGCCTTGATAATTGTTGATTAAAATTCCTTTCCCAGTGTTTTTCTGTATCTCAGCCCATAATAAGCCCACTCTGCTGTTGGGAAATGATGCCTGTTGTTATGAAATTACATTTAGATAGAAATGTTAACATATAGCACTGCAATATGAGCACTGCAATACTAAAACTACATAATTTATTTACTTATTTTAACAAACTTATTGTTGATTAATAATTGCAATACAACAGACATAAAGAAAGCTAAAAGTGTCCTTACATTCATGATAGTTTCAAAAACAGAGCCCCCTAGTGTTCCATAGGTGTATTCTCTGCTTTCTAATAAATCAATGTGGTCTTTTTAATGGTAGAATTAATTCTTTCACAGTAAAGGTTGCGACCAAGTTCCCAGTGTAAACAGCGAGAAATAAAATGCAGAACACCGCCCAGCCTTGATAAATAGCTTACATCGTCCATACCTAAAGAACAAACGAATGAACGAATTTAATTGAATGTGCTTCCAGACACACTTTTGGCATCCTATATCGATTATAATCATTATACTGTAGTTAGACACACTTTCAATCCAAGGGATTTAATGGAAATTGAAAAACAAGGAATGTAATCGATTCCAATAGTGTGTCTAACCATGGCTTTAGTTTGAAAAAATGTTTCACTTATTTCATTTATGTAAAACTATAATTATCATGTTCTAATATTTAAGTTCAAAAACTTGAAAGACAACTTATATGATGCACATTTTACTTCTCCATTGGTTAGCAGTTACCCAATTGCCCTAGCTTTGTGAAAAGAAGTTAAGATAAAGAAAAACAATTTAGACTTAATGAAACCTACCCAGAGAAATACACTTTCTATACAACCAATATGACATAACAATACCATCAGATTGTTGTCTCTGTTTGTTATAATATCTTCAATTACTTCCATCTCCATCATGTGGAATAAAGAATCTGAATACAAATATTCCTCTATTGGATATGTGTTATCGGATATTTGTTGAATTGCCTCTGTCACACCAGCTTTAAAACATACAAACAAACATTTATTTGACTTCAGAAAGTAACAGTAGGTTAATAATATGAAGTTTCCACAATGAGACAATGATTTAGATATTCCTTATCATCCTAGAGAACAAAAGAAATTACTTTTTCCTTGACGAACGAAATTTGCAACACTTAAAGCCAAGTTTACATTTAATTGGTCGATTTCTCTAATAAAGACTTTGCTTTTTTCTTAAGGTCAGCAATATAATCTTCTGTGTGACACATAATCTTTTGAACGATTTGAAGTATCTTGAAGTCAATGGTTTTTTTTACACTGACTACAAGGACGCAAAGGTAAAAGCTGGCGTGCACGTGACAATGCTAATAGGTGGAAAGATATGTCAAAACACTTCAAGTTGACGGACTGCAAAATTATATCGTATCTGTGTTTAGACTATAGACTTTCTATATGCTGCAAAAAGTTTCTGCTAAAAAGTCACTTCAAATCGAAAATGTAAACAGGGCCTATATAGTGTGCATTTGTACCTCTTCTAGTACAATAGTAATTTTCCTCGGTGACAATACAGACACCATTTGGAGGAGAGCTAGTCCCACCGTTTTCCTATCTGGTTCAATATTTTCATGACTAATACAAGTCAAATTAGCACGACTTTGTTGTGTTTTGCCTATATCACAATGCGAGCCAAAAGATTTGTTAAAGTGAGTAACAAAAGTTCCCGAAATATCTGCGAGAAGAATAAGGATTGCCATCAAGGATAGTGTCATTAACAATGAATGACAGGAAAAACATGCCATATTTGAAAAGTTTAAAAGGTCATTTGTAGGAAGTGTATTTTATATCAGTGATAAGTACAAACTTCCGGATTTTTTTCAAGACGTATTTTGTTTCTTTTATGGAAGGCATTATGACGTTATGACCCCTTTAAAACAATGTCTGCCGGAAAAAGATTATAAATTATTGAAGTTTAAAAGGTCATTTGTAGGAAGTGTATTTTATATCAGTGATAAGTACAAACTTCCGGAATTTTTTCAAGACGTATTTTGTTTCTTATATTGAAGGCATTATAAACAGGTACAGATCATCCTGGAATCCATATATAGCCAAAAGGTGATAGGTATAGCTTTCATGAAGTCTATACAAGCATCAAATTTAAAATAAGTTCAGATTGTTCTTCATAAAAATAGGAAACATTGATTTGGAGCTTGCATCTTCCTTGTGTAGGAAAGTAGGTTTAAGTACATAATGTAAAAACATATATAAAAAAAGAAGAAGATGATATACACTTTAATTATGAAAGACAGAACAATTAAGCTTTTAAAGTAAAAAGGCCATACTTGACCCATTAAGGCCAATTAGGCCAGTACATGCTTATCCCCGGTTTCTCCAGCACAAGCGACTGAGAGCTTTCACTCCCCCTGGACAGGATGCTAGGCTATTGCAGGTTACTTTCCCAGAATAATCCTGGTACCCATTTATCATTTCCTTGGTGAAGAAGGGTAATGGGGACTAAGCATCTTTCTTAAGGACACAAACATGGGCAAGGCGAGGGATCGAAACCTCAACCCTCTGAACTCTAGGTGCGTGCTTTGTCACTTTGCTACTTCCTTAACTTTACATTGAGTGGAACAAGAGGTGGCAACCCTCAGTTGCTTGTGTTGGAGCCAGCCTCTATTATTTTTTTGATCAAACCAGAATGAGATTGCACATCAAATATAGATAATGATTAAAAATTCCAACGGTTGTCATTGTTATTTCTAGTACACTTTCTGTTTCGTATATGTCACGTTTTCAAATAAACTTTATGTGACCTATGAGGAACCACAACAGGAACACACACTGACAGCGTTTGATGTTTCTTTGAAAATCTGAGGACTCCTTTTTTTAAAAACATAGCACTATTCCGATAAAAAAGAAGCCTGAGGAATAACAAAAATAACTCTTCATTCAGCACAAAATCACCTATTTACACTAGGAATGCCTATTTAACTGCCCATCATAGTAGTTTTTTTTGTAGTTTTGTCATTTTTTATTGAGCTATTTCTATGAAATACTAGCATGCCCCATAACTGAGGAAAGTCGCTAGATTATAACTAAAACATTAATATATGGACTGTCAACAAAATATATGGTTAAAAAGTATCAAATAGTTACACAAATCGGAAAGAATCTAACAGTCTATTGCTCAAGGTATAATTTGAAGTTGGAACTAAAAACATTAATATCAGTACTAGATAGCTAGATAGAGATACATATTTGTGCACTTTCAATAAAACATTGATAAATATCATAATCATTAAAATCTGAACATCTGTTCATCATCATTTTAATATAACATTTTTAGGAGCCCATTAGAAATAAGTCCATGTCTTTTATGGGTTATCCTAGGCAAATTATTCTCCTTTTCTTATCATTATTACAGTTTTTCTTGATTCATTTCATCCTGTGAATTTTTATTGTTCACATGTACAAGTAAATCGTTTATGTTTATTTGCCAAATAAAACCACATCAATCAGATAAACATTATTTCAATTTTTACATCGAGCATGTAGTTGAGCATCATTCCAAGAATGTCAATGCAAAAAACACTTATCTTAAAAAGTTACAAACTAAAGTCATTTTCTTTACAATTTCACAACATGATTTATAGATAAAATAATGTGCATATATCTTTTACAGATTTATAGAATTTTAAGCACACATATATCACCATGTAGAACAAGTGAAAAATGCTCCTGGTCCTAGAAATAGACCAAATCACAAACATCTTGATTGTGGTTAAAATGTACCTCTATCCTTATGAATCTGGGATTTTATTCAATTGGTAACAGCTGGCAAGACACTGGCAGTGGTGACTGTTCCAAACTGAGCAATTTTCAATTTGTTTTCATCTAGATACAGAACTGCATAAACCTTTGGGAAATACATGCAGATCAAAATTACCACAGAATTAAGAATTAAAACTAAAGCAAGCAGAAGAGCTTTTTGTGAGGCAAAGAATGCAGTGAAATAAGTAGGAATGAAAGCAATCCATAAGAATACTGTGGTACAGACTGAGAAGAAAATGAAACGAGATTCATTGAAGTTTTCAGGCAAGGTACGGGTCTTGAAAGCGTAGATACTGCAGCAAATGATAAGAAGGAGGTTGTATGCAATCGGAGGTAGGATGGCTTCTATTGGAAAATCACAAATTTTCTCCACAAACTTTTCAGTAATGACTGGCATTCTCAAGCTTACAAGCGGTGGATACATTACTGTGGTCAGAATTGTTACTGCAACCTGAAAAATACAAAATAAAAACAATTGATTGCTTATTTATCAATATGGCCATTCCAATTTGATTGGTTTATAGATATGTATATGAGTTGTCATTATGAGATATATTATCCTTGCTTTATCAACAATTTTGGTAGATTTTTGCTTAAATTTGGGTACATTTTTATATAGTATTTTCTATTTCATCCTCTTTTTGTCGCCAATTGACTTCAAAATTCCATTTTTAAAGATGTTCTACATGATCCTGAGAGTGTTTTTCCAGGCCACTTTTGAAATGTATTTGGGTAAAGTTTTCAAAAATCATAGTGGTTAAGCTGTGCTAATTTTGCATGAACATTACTCTAACAGACTCTACTGATGTAATAGTTTGGACACAATAAGATATTAAGAGATTTTCCATTGACAGTATTTTGTTTGACTGTTTTTGTTCATGCTAAATTAACCGGAAATGTCATGATTCCATTGAGCACAAAACACACCCATTCCTCTCATTACCATAGATTTGTGATTGCTTAATGAGTGCAAATCTAGAATAAATCTTTTGGATTTTATACAAATTGACATTGTAATGACATTGTCATGTTACATTAAGCTTGACCCGCCCAACCCTTCTTCTAAGAATGCCTAACAATGCTTATAAAGGCCTGTTTACATTGGTGATTTTCCTCGCAAACATAGCTTTTTGTAAC
>JAVSBT010278969.1:0-12247 GCA_033118115.1 Pharyngocirrus eroticus | reverse complement strand
CCAGTAGACTATCTTTGAAACCCTATAACATAACATAATATAACATAACAATACATTACATCGATACTATGTTATGACATAGTGTTTCATCACATGCATATTGAAATGTACCCACACACTGTGGTCCTTTCACTTATCTGATTTGGAGCTGAATTGGTACAGTTCCAGTCTTGAATATGAATTGATACATATTGAAATAATATATTTTATCACAATGACATTAGTTACATAATACATACTCATACTAACTCCTGTATCAGCAAGGAATGTATTATCTAAAACATTTCATATTGCAATATATAGTATACATGTATAGACAGCAAACAATAATACAATTTCATCACCATGCATGCTACACATACCAGTATACCATCCTTGAAACCCTATAACAATTCATTACATAACAATGTTATGATATAGGGTTTCATCACATGCATATTCAAATCTACCCACACACTGTGGTCCTTTCTCTTATCTGATTAGGAGCTGATATGGTACAGCTCCAGTCTTGTAAATACATTGAAATAATGTTTTTCATCACAGTCACCTTTTACTTCTTTATTTGTTACCAGATCTGCTTTTCATAACCAACTTTCATAACAAATGTACTTTCAAACCTTCCAAGCCATCTGACTTGCAGTCTTCCATAGGTACAATTAACTTTAAGTATGCAACAATACAAATGAGGAGATAGTCTTTGCAATGGCGTCTTTATGAAATGTCTAAGTTCAGGTTTTGTGTTTTAATGTTCTACCTCCAGGGGGCAGTTCTTGTATTCCCTTTCTCTTTGAGTCTAAATCATAGAGTGTAACAACATTCTACTACTTTTAATTAGTCTATGAATTCATTTTCTTTCTTTTTCATTTTCTCTGTCAGCTGCCGATGCCCTGTCCTTTCTCTGGTATGCATATGAGAAACTGCCATCAGGTGTCGTGTCTGTTTCTTTCAGTTGCAAGCTGAAGTTAAAGAAGCAAACCATCAGAAAACAAATCAAAAGTACACAATTCACGATAAGAACTTATTGACAATCACTCAACAGGAATAAGTATTGGTGTCTCTTGCCTTTTTTTTCATGGCTGTAATTGATAATTCTAACATTAAACCTCCTAATCTTGAGTAGCCTCTGCCCTTAAATGAAGAATAATTATGTAAAATATGTTTGTCACTGTTTACTTTGCTATGTATGATATACGTATGTCTTGTATGTATGGAGGATACCATGGAAAACCTTCTACGCTGAATGGCCACCCTCCAAGTGTTAAAGAGTATGAAAACTTACTTAATGTTCAAACATTAGGAGAAACATAATTAAATCTGTAACCGATGGGAAGATGTACTTATTTCCCATTGTAAATCAGTATTTTAGCGTATTTCCAAATAAACGAAAACACAAAAGCAAAACCCCTTTCACTCACCCTTTCTTCAAGCTCTTCTCTAAATGGTGTCAATTTCATTTCATCTAAAGCTGTCATGAGTTGTTGCATACATTCTTCATTAGTCTTGCCTTTATCCATGTTTTGTTTCCTGAAGTAGGTCAGTACTGCTATGATCTGTTTATCTACACTATTTGGGTTCTCTGCTTTAATCTTGAGTTTCCTTTCATTTGAAATGTCCAAGAATGAGGCTATATGCCACCAACTCATGTCCAGCTTATCGGCCAGCCATTCTATTATTTTCTGTGTTAGGGGTCCTGCAATTCAAGAATAGATAAAAAAGACAATCTTTGAACAATAAGTAACAATGAGAGAATCTGAATGATAGAATGTATCATAACTATTTGACCTCTTGAAAAGAATATTGTAGCTGCCATATAACAGAGTTATTTCTAAGGGGATCAAATACCGTTTTCATATTTCCTTTTCTTCCACCCATCTTCATAAATTTCAAGCTGTCTCCTTTGTTCGTGGGAACAGTGATCTGAAATGACACGGGAATAGCACTGGTAAATCAAATAGAAAGTAATGATGTAAAAATGAAATCATAATTAGTGATGCATTTAAATGTTTTTTTAAAAGCATACTGATGTTTTGAAAATGCTATTGTACCAGGGTGAACATTTTAATTTTCCTCAATAGGCTGAGAATTTCGTTTCTTAATTTTTATCTCAAAGCATAATTTGATAACTTCAGAAATAGTTTACAAATCCAATTACATTCAAAATATGTTATCTTTTTTAGCTAATCATACTAGTTGATTATAACTGCTATAGATAGGTTCCTGAATGCCTTCGTATTTTATCGAATTTTGTAACAATGTTGATAATTTTCCATGTAAAATAGCCTAGGCCTTTCCCAGTATAATTGTAATGCTTCATATAATTCATCAACTCACCCCTAGTGACTGCTCTGGCTACAGCAGCAGGGATTTCTATCTCCTTACAGGGTACTACATTCACATTTCTAGGACAAAGTGACCCAAAGAATTCTTCTGGAATTACCTCACAAGGGGTGATGTTATATTGGATACAGTGTGGGCATATCATTTCTGCAGCAAAACAAATACCAGGCCACTGATCTTGGATGTATATGGAAATGTTTTCAAAGAGTGGAAATACAACATCCCATACATCTAGAATGTTGTTTCCTTTTGAGTGAAGTTGTATTTCATTGCATATTCTGATTGGATAATCTTTCTCTGTGGTAATATCTACAGCAGTTTCATCTCTACACTTGCTCTCTCTAGTGATAGCCTCAAGAAGAAATCTGACCTTGTTTACTTTACAGTATATACCATCTCTCCAAATGTACACCTCAGGACTATGTGAGGCAGCTTTACCAGCACTTAGGACAACCATCCTTTCAAAGAACGTTTCTGGAATGTCTTCACTGAATTTGAACATGATCGTGATTTTGTATTCCATTTCACCATGACGACTTTCCAATCTCTCTTTTACTTCAAGTGGTTGATTTTCCGTTAAGAACCATGGCATTAACAGGCTTTGTTTGTTAGTACTTCCCTTTGGTTCAAATAAATAACAGATATTGAATTGCACCAATAACTCTTTCGCAATATCTACAGACAATGTTTTAACACCTTTTGATATCAGTAGTCTTTCTAGCAGCCTTTCTGTCATTTTTCCACATCTTTTCCAAGTGTCAACATCATATTGAAATGATGCTGTTGATTCATACAATGTCTCGACACCCGAAATATGCCTCTGGAAGTCATAGTGAAAAATTGCCTTGAATATATCTATAAGTCTCTGAATATTTGGGAAGACTACATTCCTAAGAATGTGTGAGGAACTATACCACAGTATCTCTCCACAGTAATGCAGGTGACTAAGAATATTTGTAAACTGTCGCCATTCAAAGGTTGTTTTATCTATAACATCTGAAGTGACGTCATTTTGTATATGGATGGACTGGTAAAGTTTCTCTACATCAACACTGGCATGTTCGGTTTCCTTGCAATATTTCTGAAGGGATTGCATTGTATCTTGCCAAGATTCTGGTATTTGTCTACAAGAGGATTTCCCAATATGGCACAAAGACTCATGGATTTCCTTCAATCCTTGTCCAGTTTTACAGCTTATGGAATGAAAATGAAACTTCATCTTGATGGCATCAGATTGAAGTTTCTTTAATCTAGTCAATTTCAAGTTGGTGTTCTTATTAGCTTGTACACTTCTGTGGACATTATCTGCTGAGAAGTCTTCTTCTTGTTCTTGTGGAGAATGAGTTTTCTTTTTTAAAACCTTGATTTGTAGCTCAATGCTATCCAAGACTTTTTCTTTCCTAGCATTGACCTTGTCTTCTACGATCTTTTGCTTCCGTGCGATTTCCCCATCTTGCTCAATGTCATCAATTTTTGTACCGACAAAGAATACATTTGATGTGTCTGGACAACTGGCAAGTAGTCTGTCGAACCAAAAGCCTATGCATGGCTGAAAATCTGTTTCTTTGTACTGAGCCAAGTCATACAGGATAAGATTGGTTGACTTCTCAGTTTGAAAGATGTGATAAATGATCTTGTAAATATGATGACCACCAAAGTCATTAATTTGAAATTCAACGTTTTCTTTAGGTTTCCAAAGCATAGTTTGAAGTACTTGTGTTCGGTTTGCTTCTTGTTCTACATATCCATGCATATCTACACTAAGGCAGTTGGCAAGACTTGTTTTTCCAGACATTGTCTCTCCAATAAGATTGATCTTTTCTCTACTAACTTTTAGAATAGCATCCCCCCTGTAATCATTGTAGAACTGAGTTATGGCTTTCACTCCCTCCCGGCAAATAACTGGAGGTGGGTATTCGATTCTTGAAAAGTCTACATTGAAAGTGTTAATGTGATGCATGTCTTCAAATATATCAGGAATTAGAGTTATGTCATTTGAAGTTGCAGTAAATGTTCTTAATTCTGTAAGAAGTTTCAAGGAAAGGGGTAAAGACGAAAGTCTGTTACTATTGATTGAAATGTGTCTGAGGGTATGCAAAAACCCAATTTCATTTGGAAGAAATACAACTCTGTTGTTATCCAAGTCAAGTTCTTCCAATGATTCCATATCCTTGATTGAAGGTGGAATTTCCTTGATTTTATTTCCCTCTAAATATAAATATTTCATTGATTGCATCTGTAACAATACTTGAGGAAAGACTGTTAGTTTGTTTCGTTTTGCAGAAAGTAGTTCTAGTTCAGTCATATTCTTCATTGAGTCTGGGAAGTCTTCTATGAGATTTTCAGCTACCATCAGTTTCTTTAACTTCTGACATTGTGATATTTCATTTGGAATGATTGATATTCCTGTGTTATCCAAGTCTAGTTCCTCCAGTGACTTCATCTCTTTGATTGAAGGTGAAATTTCCTTGATTTCATTTCCCATCGAACATAATTTTTTTATTGATTGCATCTGTACCAATACCTGAGGAAAGGCTGACAGTTCATTTTGATTTATTGAGAGTTCTTCTAGATTAGTCATATCCTTCATTGAGTCTGGGAGGTCTTCTATGGCATTATCATCTACCAAAAGTTTCTTTAACTTCTGACAATGTGATATTTCACTTGGAATAACTGAAATGCCTGTGTTATCCAAGTCAAGTTCCTCCAATGATTCCATATCCTTGATTGAAGGTGGAATTTCCTTGATTTTATTTCCCTCCAAGTTTAAAGATTTCAGAGATTTCATCTGTACCAATACTTGAGGAAAGGCTGACAGTTTGTTTCGTCTTACTGAGAGTTCTTCTAAATCATTCATATCCTTCATTGAGTCTGGGAGGTCTTCTATGGCATTATCATCTACAAACAGTTTCTTTAACATCGGACAATGTGACATTTCCCCTGGAATAACTGAAATTCCTGTGTTATCCAAGTCAATTTCTTCCAGTGACTTCATCTCTTTGATTGAAGGTGGAATTTCCTTGATTTTATTTCCTTCCAAATATAAATATTTGAGTGATTTCATCTGTACCAATACTTGAGGAAAGGCGGACAGTTTGTTTCGTCTTATTGAGAGTAGTTCTAGTTCCATCATATCCTTCATTGAGTCTGGGGGGTCTTCTATGGCATTATCATCCATCCACAGTTCCTTTAACCTCTGACATTGTGATATTTCCACTGGAATAACTGAAATTCCTGTGTTATTTAAGTCAAGTTCTTTTAGTGACTCCATCTCTTTGATTGAAGGTGGAATTTCGTTGATTTCATTTCCCTCCATATACAAACGTTTGAGTGATTTCATCTGTACCAACATTTGAGGAAAGGCTGACAATTTGTTTCGTTTTACTGAAAGTTCTTTTAGATCAATCATATCCTTCATTGAGTCTGGAAGATCTTCTATGGCATTATCTTGAATCAACAGTCGTGCCAACTTCTGACAATGTGATATTTCCCCTGGAATAACTGAAATTCCTGTATTATCCAAGTCAATTTCTTCCAGTGACTTCATCTCTTTGATTGAAGGTGGAATTTCCGTGATTCTATTTCCTTCCATATGCAAATATTTCATTGATTTCATTTGTACCAATACTTGAGGAAAGACTGACAGTTTGTTTCGTCTTATAGAAAGTTCATTTAGATCACTCATATCCTTCATTGAGTCTGGTAGGTCTTCTAAATCATTATCATCTACAGATAGTTTCTGTAACTTCTGACATTGTGATATTTCACTTGGAATAACTGAAATTCCTGTGTTATTCAAGTGAAGTATCTCAAGTGACGCCATCTCTTTGATTGAAAGGGGAATTTCTTTGATTTTATTTCCCTCCAAGTATAATGATTTGAGTGATTTAATCTGTACCAATACTTGAGGAAAGGCTGACAGTTTGTTTCGTCTTATAGAGAGTTCATCTAGATCAGGAATATCCTTCATTGAGTCTGGGAGATCTTCTATGACATTATCACCTACTAAAAGTGTCTTTAACTTCTGACAATGTGCTATTTCACTTGGAATAACTGAAATTCCTGTGTTATTCATGTCAAGTATCTCAAGTGACGTCATCTCTTTGATTGAAGTTGGAATTTCTTTGATTTCATTTCCTTCCAAAGATAACAATTTGAGTGATTTCATCTGTACCAATACTTGAGGAAAGGCTGAAAGTTCATTTTGACGTATCAGAAGTTCTTCTAAATTAGTCATTTCCTTCATTGAGTCTGGGAGATCTTCTATGACATTATCACCTACTAAAAGTGTCTTTAACTTCTGACAATGTGACATTTCACTTGGAATTACTGAAATTCCTGTGTTATTCAAGTCAACTAATTCAAGTGACTTCATCTCTTTGATTGAAGGGGGAAATGTCTTGATTTCATTTTCCTCCAAGTATAAATATTTTAATGATTTCATCTGTAACAATACACGAGGAAAGGCTGAAAGTTTGTTTCCACACACTGCAAGTGCTTCTAGATCAATCAAATCTTTCATTGAGTCTGGAAGGTCTTGTAAGGCATTATCCTCTATTGACAATTTCTTTAACTTGTGACATTGTGATATGTCAACTGGAAGGATTGAAATTCCTGTGTTATCCAAGACAAGCTCCTCCAGTGTTTGTGGTAAAGCCCCAACCTCTAGTGGAACAGTTGTCACACAACTGTGGCTTAAATCTAATAATTTCAATTTTTGTAATTTATGAAAATCATTTTGTTGAATAGATTCCATATGGCATGAGATGATGCGTAAACTTTCAAGATTTTCTAGAGTAAAGATTGAATTCGAAAGATTATCTTTTTGCAAGCCTTCTAGATGGAGATGTTTTAGTTGTTTCAGTCTTGCTATTGGTTCTACTGTATCAGTGATGACATTTTTGATTGTCAATGACTGTAAATTCTCATGTTGAATGAGCTTGGATGTTACTGAATCCATGGATGCTATCTGTGTATCACTGATCCCTAATGATATAACATCCCCATTTTCATCTATATGATTCAAAATGATATTCTCTTGAGCTTCATACAAAAATAACCTTTTCATGTGCGCCAATTGGTTACTCTCTCCTGTAGTAATATCCTTGGCTTCTTCAATATGGATTGTGTTTTGAGGGAAAACGGTTACCACTTTCCATAGCTCTTGAATTTCTCTGAGTACTTGTAGTTTTACATGTATTTCTGTGTCTTGTGTTTTGTCGGCCATTGCCCTCACCCATGGTTCAAAAAGTGCTCTATATTCTACATGTTCAGTCTTGACTAGTAAATTTACTTTGCAATCTTCCTTGATACAACATTTTTTCATTTCTAAGAGCACTGCTTTTTGTTTAGATGTTGTTGTAACATCACTAATTTCGCAGATCTCAAATTGCCAAAAAAGCTCAAATAAAAGTGGCATGGTCAAACTTCCATTGGCTTTCAGCAAGAGGTCAAGGTGGGCCTTCACATGATTATAATCAATTAGTTCTCTATCAGTCCATTCCTCAAGTTTGTTAAATAAAAGTAAATCTACTTGATTACACAGTCTCCATCCATGTCTTTCAAAATGACTAGTTTTGAAACAATTGTTTACATGACTGTAAACGTCTTCTTGGTAATTTGGTGAGGCCATTTAGAATGTTACTAAGATACAATGCTGCATGGGTGTATTTGTTTTATTCAGAGTAGAATGTGACCTTTACCTCAGCATATCTATAATAAAAATATTATTTATAAAGTGATTTATTGATGATATGTTTGCAATATTTACATTTCAGATGTTGTGTAGGAAAAAATTTGTTTGTAGCTCATCAACATAGACGATGAGACGACTCATTACCGTATATACGTAGCGTACCGCAACTGCAACTCCTTGATTACCTTTTTAAGCCATCTAAACTGCTTCTAAGACACAGTGATGTGTAAGTATACATGTACATGTATATGTATATAATACAAAGTGGAGTGATAAGTATTATTACCAAATATATTATTGGTTCCAATATCCATAGTTAAAGAAATTATTTTTCTTTGGAACGGGATAATAATCACACAACATCAGATCATTCATGTGATCAAGCCCTCTAGGAGAGGTAGAAACGTTATGAGGTAAGAATATATCTCATAAAAAAATCGTTTTAAAGAGTGATAAGTAGTTCAGCATATATCTGTAACCGGAAGTATGATTTATTTAAGTGTGTATCTATAACTAGGGACTGCAGTAGCTATCGTCTTGCAACGCCGTAACGTCGTAGAAAACAGGCACATTTCGGGGGTAGTTTTCAACCGTGTTATACGCGTTGTTACTAGTCAAGAAGTAAATAGTTCAAATTTTTAACGTCTTCTTTAAACATTCAAATTTGCGAATAATCAATTGCAAGGCCCTAGTCCGCTGGCAATTGACTTAGAGCACATGTCGAATAAATGCAAGTTTGAAAGCTCCATTTTCATTCAACTTTATTGTCATTTAGTATAACCATGAGAGATTGATTAAGTGCAAAGAGAATATTTGAAAGTGTTTTTATTGCAACCATAACTCTCCTCCAACAACCAATTGAAATTAGCACAGCATTTGGTGAATACAAAAAATGGCAACATGTATTTGTGTAACCTAGATGAGATTTCCAAAAATGTAAAATTGTACAAATCTCCACAAACCACGACAAAACTACACACCTGTATATAGCATGTTTATCAAGGAAAGGGCTAACATATAACTTTTCATTGTGAATATACAATTATTTTCAATGGATATAAAAATCTGTCTAACCCCTGTCTGGCCTACTGAGGTGCTTTTCCCCCAGACATACAGATTTTTGGATTGTGAAATGAATAGAAAAAGCCCATATTCGGATGGAAATAAGAACTCTGTGTAAAACAATTAAGTAATTGTCTAGCAATTATCTATTTCTATGGTATAAATTGTTAGAACCCTTTTGTATATCAAGATGTAAGCATGATAAAACATTTAAACCACAAAAAAACTATCCATATATTCCATTTTTATACTCTAATTTATTAAAGACCCCAAAAGGGTCAAAAGATATGTACAATACTTTGAATAGGGATGTCATTGTTCCCACTGCTGAAATAAAATGGCAGAAGATTTTCAATTTCTCATAACCAACATGGGGAAAAAATTATAAAAATTGTTTCAATACTTCAAAAGACACTACTTTACAATGGTTTCAATACAGAATCTTACATAGAATCTATCCTGTGGCAACAGATATATGTGTTTTTTGCAAAACCAAACAACAATACTTTTGATTTATGAAGATTCATCTAACTAGTGTAATATAGTGAAACAATTTTTGACTAGTTAATTATTTTAAGCTTACTTGGTAGCTTTCGTCTACACTGTAGACATTTTCAGCCAATTATGACATATTTTGGCTGTGTCCGCTAGATGGCGGTAAGAGTGGGTACTCGATGTTGAGGTCAATTGACCTGGTCTCCCCCCCACTCTAGCGGACACAGCCAAAATATGTCATCATTGGCTGAAGATGTCTACAGTGTAGAAGAAAGCTACCAAGTAAGCTTAAAATAATTAACTAGTCAAAAGTTCAGAATTGTTTCACTATATTACACTAGTTAGATGAATCTTCATAAATCATATCTTATCTATTGCTTCCATTAATATTCACACTGTCAGTACTGTACCCCGGGGGCTTTGGAAAAAGGCTAATGGTTGGACACAGAAACATGGCTTATAGTACATTGTAGGCTTATCTACTCACTGCTGTTGGTGTCTCCCAGGTGAGACGCACACTTACATCCAGCCATCAGGAGTCTGCACTGTCATATCATCCAAGAAAATGTACTTAATTAACCTCTGTATAATTATACTGTGTACATGCTAGTAGGAAAGACTCCTCAGTCAAGTCCTTGGATACTGGTAAAGACAAATGCAGTATTTTGTAAAATGATTTCTAAGAAAGTGTTTCCTTTGACATATTTTATTATGTAGAAACAGATACGGTTGTATGGAAATATATGGGGATGTCAGTATTAGTTATATCATGTTAAGATTTCAATGATTTGTCAACAAAATAGCAACAAACGAATGTGTTTACACTATCTAATTTTTATCAAAGTTGAACAATGGAAAGCGATAGTGTGAACAGGCCTTTAAGTAAAATGGGTAAGTCTCAAGTTGTACCCCATGCATATTAAACCATGCTCATCATATAAATAGATGATAGTATGTAAGATATTTTTATGGTATGGAAATTTCTACGTTCCTTATCATCATAATGCTATTGTGATGACAGACATCGCTTAAAAAAAAATCTATTTGTAATATTTTTTTTATTGTTTTATAACCAAATGGTGTTTAAAAAAAAAGTAGTTTGGCAAGAAGGCCCTATATTTTGTTGGGTGCTATATTTGACATAACAATTGTATAAATGAATAGATGATACTATGTTAGATAATTTTATGGTGTTAGCATTTCTAGGGTCCTTCATCATGTTATTGTGATGACAGACACTGTTTTAAAAACAAAACAAAAGTCCAAGTGTAAATTTTAAAAAAATGGTTTTATAACATAATGGTGGTAAAAAAAAGTGGTTTGACATCGTAGGCCTTATATTTTTTGGGTGTCATATTTGACGTACAACATGTTCTCAAGCTACTTTTTTAAATTACATATTAGGTTATAAAACCTATTTTTACAATCAGACTTTTTTTGTTGTTACGTAAGCTACCAAGTAAGCTTAAAATAATTAACTAGTCAAAAGTTCAAAATTGTTTCAATATATTACACTAGTTAGATGAATCTTCATAAATCAAAACAAAATGGTGTTTAAAAAAGTATTTTGACATCGAAGGCCTTTCAATGTTTTTGGGTGCCATATTTGATGTACATCAAGTTCTCAAACTACTTTTTTAAACACTATTAGGTTATAAAACCTATTTTTACAATTAGACTTTTTTTTGTTTTTAAACAGTATCTGTTATCACAATAATGATGACAAGGTCCCTAGAAATTTCTACACCCTAAAAATATCTAACATAATTATTACCATCCATTTATACAATGCTGTATATCAAATATGGCCACAAAAAAAAAGGCTTTTGTTTTCAAACCACTTTTTTTAAACACCATTTGGTTATAAAAGCATTTTTTTAAATTTACAAGTAGACTTTTTTGTTGTTTTTTAACGGTGTCTGTCATCATAATAGGGGCGGTCAGTGACCTTGAGAAATGCTTGAATCTGGTGCCAAACCAAGCAATACAACTTTTTTAAACACCATTTGGTTATAAAAGCATTTTTTTAAATTTACGCATAGAGTTTTTTGTTGTTTTTAAACGGTGTCTGTCATCACAAAAGGGGCGGTCAGTGACCTTGAGAAATGCTTAAATCTGGTGCCAAACCAAGCAATACACCTTTTCACAAAGTAATGTTAAGAAAAATGTAGAGCTAATTTGCTATTTTATCACATACAAAAATTAAAGCTACTTTTGTAAAATGCTATGCTTTGATGAAAAGGATTATACTTATCCTGACACTGGATGTCAGATATTATATACCTATTGGCCCTTATATATAGCATTATGATGATACGGACCTTAGAAATGCTTCAACACCATTGAAAATGGTCATTTTGCTCTTTCTACAGCTCTCCAAAGTAAATTACCATCCTAACAAACTTGTGAGTAGTTCACCCATCTTTTTTCATTTCTCCGTGACAGACTAAATTGAAGGAACCTTTAAAGTAAATCTTTCTCAAATGGTTCTAGTTGACAGCTTCCAGACACAATCAATCCATGGGCAGACCGTCGGACTTGGTTTGTGGTAACATATCGACAGTCTAGAGCAAAAATGGCTTACGTCATTATTTGGCAAAAATGAGTTAAGACTGCCATCCTATGCACAATATCATTGGCCACCTTTCTATCTAGATA
>JAVSBT010278858.1:0-12248 GCA_033118115.1 Pharyngocirrus eroticus | reverse complement strand
AAGCGTTTTCTGATTGGAGAGATTCCCAGGCAAGTACTTTTAGCATTAACCAATCAGTAAAATTTAGCTGAAAAAAATTCCGCGAAAATCAGAAACAAACAATTTAATTTGAGGAACTGCCTGCAAGGTGCTCTGCCATATAAGGCTGTCCGAAGAAAAGTGCCCTGAGAAACTAGAGGTACTACATGAAAGTCTGAAAGTCTGAGAATGTGACCTCTGGTGCACGAGAATGAAAGAAACCTTGAGACTCAAGGTTTCTTTCATTCTCGTGCACCAGAGTGATCTTTTTTTTAACTTAAGATGTCTTCAGTCACACTGTGTCAAAAGTTTACCTTTTTTTTTAAATTCTTCATAAGCTGCAATATGATATCACTGCAACTTCAGTTCAAGTAATGAATATTAGACTTAATTATCATGACAAGTACTCCTTGCTTAAATTAATTAAATAATAAACTGCAAGGGCAACAACCTATGTGAACAAAAACACTTGTTAAATTGAAATCTTAGCACATTGGAATCAAGACAAAGCATTGGAACTCTCTATGCATATCAAGGTTATTGTCAATTCTCCTGATCAATACATTTCTTAAGGGGGCGAAAAAGTTTCAGCTCTGATACCAACAATTTGAACTACTCTATACACATTTTTGACTAGTTAAAGTATATAGTTTTGGTTTCAGCACTTCATTGTGTACCTATCCATATCAATGAAAGGTCAATTTCTCTTAAACAAAATATTTAAAAAATCAAAAAAGTTGACATGTTAAAAAAACTAACTTTTTTTTACAAAAATTTAATCAACTTCAATTTTTAATTCAAAAATTAAAAAATTGAAGGAGTTGATTAAATGTTTGTGAGAAATTTGTGATTTTTAGATTTTTTTGCTTTTTTTTAAGGAAAAATTAATTTATTTCAATTTTTTCTTCAGGTAATTGCTCAAAAAAAAAGTTGTGGTTTTGAAAATATATAATTTGGTTATGATTTCTCCAATACTTTAGGGCTGCAAACTCTATTACGCGAAACAGTTTCGCGTAATAGAGTTTGCAGCCCTAAAGAATTTATATTCCATTATATTCGATACAATTGGCAGTATTTCAAAACCAACATTTAATGTACACTTTAGGGTGGGGGGGAGGGGGGGTCAGAAAAAAGTGTACGGTTTGTACACTTGAGTTAATGATGACAATTATGGATGGCCCCTAACACAGCGATAATGGTATGTTTTTAATGTTGCATTCCCTGTCAAAAACAAATTATGAGAATAGGTTTCTGTGTTTAAATTTGCTGATGCTTAGTTATGCTATTAAAACTAGTTTGTTAATTAGTTTTGTATCTGTATGGACGCAAAAATGATGATGATGATGATGATGATGATCTGTATGGACATTTTCTATGTACATTCAAAGAAGGATCTCTTCAAATTTCAATTCTTTTCAATGTGGATGATCATGTACAACTTGACAAGATGCAAAATAATATTTGGATATGTCAAGCGTTTGACTAGTAATACAAACAAAAATCTAGTGTAAACAAAATGGCCTATTATACCATTTTAGCATTGTTTTTTTCATTCTTACACTTTTGTTTATGTTTGAATCTAAACCAATATTTTAATAGTCTTTGGTAGAAGATAGAAATTTGGTTAAAATGTTTGCTTATATTTCAATTTTATTCTGTATCCATTGTTAGTGTATCATAGATATTTTCAACTATTGTCAGTGTTCCATAAGGAATGATTCTTCAATTACCAGTGTATCCTTCAACTATTTTCTTTATCCACCTGAGAATTAGGCTTCCTTGAATCGTATCTAGGTCTGGCATGTCTTATCCTCCGTTTTCCAAAGTTTAACACTCTATATTTCTTTTTAATAATTCTTTACCTTTATTTTTGTTTGTCCATATAAACGTATAGAGAATGTCATATATTATCATGCTTAATCGTATCGTCTGGTGCTGTTAAACTTAATAGCAAATGCGATATTTGTTGATATAATAAGGATTTTATTAAAGTGACTTTGCCCTACAGCTGTAGACTGAAAATTCGACAGTCAAGAGCAAAAATGGCTAAGTCTTTTTTTGGCAAAAATTAGTTAAGACTGCCATCCTATGCACAATATCATTGGCCACCTTTCTATCTAGGTATCATAATGATATTTAATTTTTTTCTAGGATTTCTTCATATTTTAGTATAGTGGCCTAAGTCATTAAATGTGATGAAACAAAGAATTCCAAAAGTGTCAGTCTGCCAAAAACATCAAAATCATCCTTAGAACTATTTTATTTTACTTTTTGTGTATCCTTATATTAATTTTGTTAGAAATTGTTCTTTTTAAATGATTAAAATGTCTATTAAGATACTGACGCTTTTTCTAGATTATCTAAGAACGTCAAAAAATGACTTAGGCCATTTTGCTCTAGACTGTCGATTTCCTTTATCCCATGCTGCACTGCTACCAAGTAAGGACATTAACAACTGGAGGTAACCAACTAATATATTTTGCAAAGAGGTAACAAAATGTTGGTATACATTTACTTTGTTTTAAATGATTTAAAAAAAAGCATTATTAAAGAAATTTCACAAGGATTTTAGCATTCATAATTTTGAGTAATTATAAAACAATCATTGACTTGTTTTAATTCTATGCGATCAAGTCTAAATCCATATTTGATATCAGCACTGTCATTTTTTCCCCTATCTATTCTTAGTTAAAATGTTATATGTATGGCATTGAAAAATATCACGATTTGATGATTAAGAAAAATTCATTATGCAGGCAATTTTTAAATCAAAATACCATCATGATTTGATGATTGATATCTTGTGAATATTTTTTATTTTAATCAATTATCAATTAGCTTATTTTTTTCAAAAGTGTTAAAGAAAAGCACTACTAGAATTGAAATGCAAGAACAAAATATATAGTGGTGGCTAAAAAAGATATACTCACACATGACTCGCCTTGTTGATAGTGGTCTCAATATATATTTATATTGATGCTTTAATTTTATAGCGAAGCCATAGAACCAACTTTTGCATTATGGATATGTATATCTATAATTTATACCAGTTAAAGTAGTAGAGTTATTGTGATATATATATGTTATTACACATTTTAAATAATCAACTAAGTCTATTTAACATAATGGTATCAAATTCTGTTTGACAAAGAAATCTTTTCTTCAACTCATTTCATAGCTATTATTTGTAACGTCACCTTGTTCCGTTTAAACAGCCTTTCTATTTGAGTTCATTTTTTTTACCACCAGTATAGTTTGCAAATAAATAAACATAGAGTGTTGAGATAAACAACAAAGTAAATGGTAAGTAAAACCTGTCTAGTTGGTAAGAACCAAGATCACTTGGGATCACAGCGCAGAACTACATTGTTACAGATTTGATGACAGTTTTGTAGCCAATAACATAATACTTTATTTTCATATTATTTCTGCCATTTACCAACCTCATATTTACGACCCTTTAAAGAATACTAATATAGCATTTATGTACACATAAAAGGCAGCCGTGTGAGTCTGATATACCCACATCGTCAACACCTCTCCCTTTCATGAATTGAACAAGACAACGGCCTTGGTCCAGACATAAAAATGGATTCTTACAAGAGACTCCTAAATAGATGCACTGTCCAATATGGGTGATAGATTGTCAAATATGAGGGGTTCTTTCTTTTTCTAAATGCTATGATAAGAGCCAATGGTGAAAAAGGTTATCCACTAATCAATTTATTAATTCAAATTGGTATCGTTTAAATCACAGGTTCTTCTCTTATTCTTATAAATGAATGGTTGAATTTGTTCATGAACTCTGACATGTCTTGGGCGTGTCCATATATAGCAAAGACATAGCACACAGGTGTTTTATATCAAAGTTTTATTAGAGAACAAATTGTTTATCTAAGACGGTTAAGCAGAAATATGAAGAGTTCTGGTCCACTTATATTGATGCTAATCATATTACATGGTTGTTGCAGTGAGTGCAAAACTGATGATTTTCAGCAACTCACGACAGAAGTGTTTCCCGATGCATTGGTAAAAATTTGCCACGAAGGGACATTGCATCATAAGATGACTGGCAGTTCCTACATAACGTTTCTCAAAATGTTCATCAAATGTACGTACACATTTATGAAAAAAACAAGGTGTACTTATAATGCAAAGAATAGACACCAATGGATCAAACATGAAAATGGTAAAATAAGGGACATTCAAAATGATGATGTTTCATATTCGAATATTCTTTGTGGTCAAATGCATGTCTATGGAAGAAAAAAACAATCGTTTGCAATCATTGCTGTAATAGAAGATTCTTATTATATGCAGATAAATCTGACAATGGAAACATTCATTTTGGAGCAGAGTATCAGTTGTACAAAAGACCATGTTATCATTGAAGCGTCCAGCGGAACAGTTGATGAAACACGATTTTGCGGAATACTACCATCTTGGAGTGTATATTCCACTTCCTATAGACTCAAAATTACGTATACAGTTTTAGAAAACCCTAATTCTGAATTCATAGCCTTTTTTCAAGTAACTGATAATGTCATGGCAATAATACATGGTCCCAAGAAAATACCAAGTAAGAATGAACTTGAAATAAAGAAAATTTGGTTTGATATATATGAGCTATCAATGATAGCTTTTGAGATGATTGCACCACGGAAATGGTATCACTTTCATTTAAAAACACACCACGGTTACCAAATAGGGATTCATGTAAAAAGTAGAAATAAACGTTTGAAGAAAATTTCAATGACTATTCATGATGGTCCAGGATCACTTTCACCGGAAACTACAATTCAAGTTGAAAATGAGTTTCAGAACTTCTTATCGTCAACTTTCCAATGTTTGCTATATTTGAAGGCTAGCAATGTAAAAGACATTAATATTTCATACAAATCTCTATTGCGCAAAATTTCAAATATACATATTGATTCCAGTCCTACCATGATTAACTCCTCATTTCATAACAAACATCAACCAGCTACATATAGCATGGTGTATCATCTTGATACAAATGAAGGATTGTTCATAACTCTAGATGTGATTAAATGGGTTTACAAAGGACCCAATCCAGTGGATTGTCAATATGGTGGGTTGATGATAAAAAACACTCTTACAGTAAATCTTGAGGACATCAAACTACTGTTTTGCAGTAATTGGGTACCGTTTCATTCATCCTTGACAGAAAAGGTATATTCTTCCTTCACATCACTTGTCAACACTGCAGTGGTTTGTATGTTTTTCTATAAACCTTACAGTGAAGGGGAGATTCACATAAAAGCATCCCAAAACCAGTGTCAGGGAATGTTTCTAGATACGAAAACCTTTTATTTGTACACCGGACTGCAAAATAATATATTTAAGAAATATTCCGCGTTGGTTGCAGCCGATTTCCCATTTTATAACATAATGTATTATGTCACAAATACGGTCACAAATCTTATATTTCATCATCCACAAACTTATGAGTTGTCATTTTATATATCAACTAAGCCAGGGAAATGTACAACCGTACACATACATCCGTTAGTCGATTCTTTTTCCCATGGAAAACAACCTAAATTTGATAATATTGATATATGGATCACATCTTCTATGAATATCCATACTGCCATGGAGAGGAATGCAAACATTCAAGCATCGATCGAGGATAAAAAGATGTCTACCTTCTTTTTGGTTGAATACGATACTAAAAGTCAACCAAGTGAGCACCTTAGTGTTAGGGCTGCAGAAGTTATTTCACGTTCACCATTAGAAGATACAAAAATCAACAAAAACTGTATCAGGCATGTTGGTATAGAAAACAAATATTTTTGCGAAACTAATCCTTTGGTATCATCGCTACAATTCAGATTTAAATCATACAAATACGACGACAGGACGCTGCTATTCAGGATACAAGCAATTCCCTGTGATGGAGGTAACAACACTGGTTTTGACCTTGAAGGATATTTATCAAAAAGATATAAAAGTGCTCTTTTTGCAAAAGAAGTGTCAGAAAAATTGTCAAGATGTCAAACTACAGCATTTTTTGCTACTGCTCTATATAGGGGACTTTATCCAGAACTACAATTAATTACCTTTCTGGGCGGCGGAATCATTAAAATGGCAATAAATCTCCATGGTCATTGTTATGGTACTGGATACAGAGTAGAAATTCAAGTCATGAGCGGGTTAAACTATCACGTATATGAGTTACCAGCCCATATTGGACCATTTAAGTCTCTGTATATTCCAGGCTCAACAATACAGCTTGGAGCACGTCTAGTTGGCATCAATAATGCCACGTATACTCTGACTGATGAGAATATATTGTGTTTTCAGTCAATTGAGATCATTTTCAAGAAACTACAAACAAATGCGACGGATGACATTTTCAATCCTAGAGCAAAAATAATAGAACAATGGAAAAACATTAATGTTGTTTTTCAAATTTCCCACTTCATATATTATTATACACTTGGTCAAATGAATTGGCATGAGGCTGAAAGTAGATGTATTGAACACAGTGGACACCTCATCAGTTTCTCTTCTTTAACAGAAATGAATAAAATTCTGGAAGTTCTTACATACGTTAATATTGGCGATTTCTCAATCCAAAATAGGATAAGTCTTGAAGGATGGATGTATATTGGATTAAAACAAGAAGGGACTGTAAGTAAAACCTGATAAAAGTGATCAAAATGGGGTATAATTTGACCTTATTTCTTTCAAACACTCAAATTCGGTCCATTTTTGTTTCTTCTGCTGCTATAAAAATGACTAATGCACAGAGAGATTAAGCTTTGAGATAATGGATTCTAAATTATAGCTAGCTCTAAAATTATATCATCTTTTTGATTTTTGACATATTTAAAATTTAATTCTATTTAGAATTTATAAACAAAAGTTCCATGCTAACGTTTTGATATTTTTTTATACCTTTCAGAAAAGAAAATGACTGTAAATTGATATACAAATTTACTTAATTAAATGATAAAACCAAAACGGGTAACATTCACTAGTAAATATGTGTAGTGAAAGTAGCAGATAAACTTCACTTTAAACAAAACAAAAATCAACTGTAACAGGTTTTTACGTTATTATTTTAGTACGTTAAATGACTTAGTATTTTTTCAGCTGATGGAGTGGGCTGATGGAGGACCTCTTGCTTATTCTAATTGGAATAATCAAATACAGACATCTTTATGGCTACAGTCTTCTGGACGTTCTGAGCGTGGTGAGTGTAAATACAAGTGAAACAAATATGATTGAATTAATTACTGACTGTAATAAACTAAACCTATTCTATAATAAGTAACCTCATTTCACGTTCAAGGCTCCATAGAAGAGATATTATATCAACTGTAATTCTGTAAGTTATTATATTATTCCTTAGAAGCCCACATTAAATTCGTAGCACATCTGTTCCCTTCATGCTGCTTCCTGTTTACATAAAAGATTATAAAAGGGATTATCGAAGTTATGACTCGCATCAGAATTTATTATAGTAATTAACAACTTTTGCACCCTTTTAATCAGTTTGCCTGTTGCAATTTGTTTCTCTCTCTACAGCAATGTAAGGATTTTAAATTACCATTTCAAGTTATCCCCTGGTATTCTTTTTTTTTTAAGTATTATTCCAATAAATTACAAAATTATATAACACAATATTACAAAATAAAATCAAGTAAAATGTAATCAAATATGAGGAGAAAACGTCTTCAGATTTGTAAACGCATGTGTTAAGCTAGTCAAGAAAAGGATTTATGAGGTCCTTGCAATTATCTTAAATGTACATAATAATTTGAATATCGGGGGATGGGGGTTAGTTTGAAAAGCGATTTAAGTTTGCCAGGGGAAACATTACCGGAAGTAATTTTAGAGTTCTTACACCCGAACATAGAGACAAAGACAATTGCACTGCCATTTTTATGTTGAAGCAGGTTTAGGATAACTTGCAATGTTTTAATACATTTTTTAATATTAGGCACTAGAGTATATGACGAGATAAATGGTCTTGAGCCTTCGCCAGATGAGGGCAAAAAATGCACTGCGATGTATGCAGTAGTTCCTTACCAATCAGTGGTATATTGGTTTAAGATTGACTGCAATGCTTCCAATTTTAAACCATACATTTGCAAAAAGTATGACTTATCATGGAATTATACATCCAACCAATCTCAATTCGACATAACTGTTCAGCGAAATTCTACAAAGGAATATTTCAAGCTGCCTTCTAAAGGTAAACATTTCAAAGTTTAATTCATGTTTACATGTATATCTGTCCCTTCTGTGTGTTTGAGTATCTGCTGTAAGGGAGTGTTTGTGAGAAAAGAGTTTGTGAAAAATTAAGTTTACTTGTATACATAAAATGCTAATTGTTTATGTAGTAGACTACAGTCTGTAGAAATGGAAAACACTGGACAACATGGTTTTCAAATAAATCATCAACAATAATTATTGGACACATTTTAATTTAGAGCTAAGAAAAATAATTTAACACTTTTACACAAAGGGCTTTAATGGTATAGTAACCAGCTATGCTAATCACAAGGAGAACAAGTGGCGTAGTGGTTTTAACCACTTTTTCACTGTTTCACAAGATGTAATTCAACATTTCTAATCGATGAATAGATGATATTGATGCCTTGTTTAAAATAATTCACTAAATGGGCTTTTCACATCTTGCAGAGTATTATAGAAGCTTCTTGATTTAAAATATCCGATGTTTCCTTACTATTGCTGACAGGGTGCATACACGGGATTTTGATAAAAGACTACTGCTTTGAATTAGCTTCTAAATGGAAACTTAACCCAGCCCACACTGAACTGAAATGCTCTAAAGTAAATAACACTCTATCCTTTGAAGAATCTTATGATTCCATGGAAACTATGATTCAAACGATGTCACGCTACCTTGTGGTAAAAGATGGAATTGTAGTCTACAGACCAGAAAAAAGTCTGTTCTACAAATTTGATATCATGGTACGTCAGTGTTCCATTTTAGTTATGGTGTAAAATCAGTTGATTTTTTTGTGATGAAACCAGATGAATCAAACAAAAACAACAAAAAATATATTTTCTTAGTGTTTTTTTGGTTTCTATTGTACAAGTATTGTTCTTTCTTCTAAAATGTATGATTTAACATTTTTACTTCAACTCTTTGCAGACAATAAATGATCACTTGGCAGATCATTTTGCATTCCTTCCAGTAAAGGTCAAGTTAAACATCATTGATTGTGAGGCCATTAATTATGATAATATTTCAATAATCATGTTTACCCCAGAGTATCAGGAATTGCAGGGTTGTTCAAATGGTCAGTTTGAATGTGGAGATACTGTTTGTATATCTGAATATTATGTCTGTGATGCCTCCAATGACTGCTCAGACGGGTCTGATGAAAGAGTTTGTTGGTGTAAGTTGAATGGCAAACATGTGACAAATTCTTCATTTTGTCATTGGACTTGTATATCTCCGTCATGCGAATGTGCCTCCCTTTATCATCAATGTACATCTGGAGGTTGTGTGTCATACTCAAAAGTTTGTGATGGTATATCAGATTGTAAGGATAGCTCTGATGAAAGTCATTGTTTGAATCATCTCCAGCTTCAAAAGGGTAACATAAGCAAGAAGGAATTGAAAACTGACAATACCGAGTGTGGATTGGATGAATTCCAATGCTTTACAAATGGGGAGTGCCATGAAATATCCATGTGGAATGATCTAATTCCAGATTGTCCAGGACCTGAAAATATTGATGAACCAGCTCTCAAGAAATTGGACTTTATGTCGCCTGATACATGTGGTGTTGGTCATATTCCGTGTCACATAGGGCATCCAAAATGTTTTTCATTTGAACATTTATGCATTTATGAAAAGAATGGTAACAATCTGTTGTATTGTAGAGATGGTAGCCATTTGAGTACCTGTGAACATTTCCATTGCCCTAAAATGTTTAAATGTCCCAATTCTTATTGCATATCCTTGCAAAGAGTATGTAATGGTGAGATTGACTGTCCAGAGGGAACTGATGAAAACTGCCAGGGAAGTGTTCTTTGTCCTGGAATGCTTCGCTGCAGAGGGAGTACAGCTTGTGTTCATCCTTTCCAAGTATGCGATGGTAAGGTACACTGTCCACACTCTACTGATGATGAATTAATGTGTGATGTTCCTAGATGTCCAAAACAATGTGTTTGTATAGGCTACATTATAGATTGTAAATCTAAGCAAATCGATTCTCTTAGTGACGTAGTCCTTTTGAATGAAATGAAAACAATGAAAGGTCTTGATATTTCTCATAACAACATTGCAAAGCTTAACACAGATTGGCTTTTACATGCAAGAGACATTTTGTTTTTAGGACTTGGTCATAATATTTTATTTTTCAGTCATCACGATGAGAGACCATTTCCTTCCCAAGAATCTTTACTTATCTTAGACCTTGGTAATAATAATGTGAAACAAATTACATCAAAGTTCTTTTGTAATTTGAAATCCCTACAAAGATTAAATTTGTTGGAAAACCCCTTGAAATATATCCACAATCAAGCATTTGCTTGTCTAGATTCGTTGGAAACGCTATCTTTGTCCAGGCTATTCATTTCGAAACTTGGAAGCTCTCCTTTTTATTCAATGTTATCACTTAGGGAACTTGACTTGTCTGGAAATGCAATTAAAGAATTAAATCAAATGATATTTCTTGGATTAGACCGTTTAGAATCTATAGACCTTAGTATAAATCCCATTACTTACATACACCCCGAAGTATTCAATCCCTTGGAAAGCTTACAGCAACTCCAATCTGGTCTCAATAGACTCTGCTGCTTTTTACAGGGTAACGTAATATGCCATGCACCAAAATCATTGTTCTCTTCTTGCACTGACATCTTAAACACATTGTCTTTACGTGCTACACCTTGGGTTATTGGTTTAATTTCTGTCACGTGCAATATCACAGTTGTGTTCTTGATACAAAGAAAGAAGCAAACCAGTAGACGAAAAGCTCCTTCTCTTCAAAATTTTATCATTCTAAATTTAGCTTTATCTGACTTTCTTTTTGGAGTTTATCTTTTACAAATTGCGATAGTTGGTTTAATCTATCACCAAAAATATGCCATATATTCTGACTCTTGGGAAAGTAGTTACATGTGTGCTTTGGCCGGAAGTCTGTCACATGCGTCAAGTCAGATGTCAACTCTTTTGCTTCTCATTCTAACTGTTGACAGAACTGTGGCTATAACTAGACCCTTTGTGTATCCTCGTTTGCCCATTGGTCATTTCAAGATAGGAATTCTTGCACTGTGGATCGTTGTTATCTTGGAAAGTCTACTGATGTCATTAATTGCATTCCAAACTGGTTACTGGAAATCCATGCCAACTGGTCTCTGTCTACTTCTTGATTTAAGTGGTGACCATCAGGATAACCTTTCATATTCTATTGATATCATATTCATATTACTCAATCTGGTGGTAATGTTTGGGCTCTTCTTCTGCTATGGCCTAATACACCATTCAATAAGAAAATCACAAAAAGCCACCAACAGTAATAACCCAATGCACTCCAAAGCCCTTGCTAATGGAATGGTTCTCAGTGTCAGTAATATGGTTTGTATTCTACCAATCACCATAACAACAATAGTTACCTTACTGGGTGTTAAAATCAACCCTACCATCATAACATGGATGACGGTACTTATTATGCCTCTTAATACGGCAAGCAATCCTATTCTTTATACTTTCATTCAAACTTGGAAGGAAATGAAAAAAACAAAGGCAAAAGGTATTGCAGAGCAAAGGCGGATCCAGGGAGGGCACAGTGGGCAGATGCAAAATATTATTGATCCACCTATGCAGAAAACACTAGAAACTACCAATATTGAGTTTTAATTCCATACTGGATAGAGTGTTAGCTTGCCTTTTCATGCTAGCATTCAAAGCGGAAAGTTTCTTATGTAACGTATATAGTCTAACCCCATTTCATTTCAAATACCCCCCCCCCCCCCTTCCCAGGTATTTTGAATACTAAACTGACTTTTTCAATTACAAAATAATTTTCGAGTAGTTTTGATTGATTTGGCATATCGACAGTCTAGAGCAAAAATGGCCTAAGTCATTTTTTGGCAAAAATGAGTCAAGACTGCCATCCTTTGCACAATATAATTTGCCATCTTTCTATCTAGATATCATAATGATATTTAATTTTTTTCTAGGATTTCTTGATACTTTAGTACAGTGGCCTAAGTCA
>JAVSBT010278857.1:0-27691 GCA_033118115.1 Pharyngocirrus eroticus | reverse complement strand
CTTTTAAAGAAAATGATTTTTTGGGACATATGTTAGTGCATATCAAAAAAAGCAATTAGACCCTCATGACGCCTTAATTTACATTTGCTGCAGGCAAATTGTCATCTTCAGATCTGACTTGCTCCACATCAGAGTCATCAAATTCACTATCATAAAAGCTGTCATCAGATGCTTCAGTTTCTATCTCTTTGTCGCTTTTTCTTGCTGCATCTAAATCATAAGACTGTGAAACTCTGGTTCTGAATAAAGTTCTCCTTGTTGTTGGGTCTGTATTCTTCCCATGGTCTGATATGTTTTGCTGCAGCATTTCAACTTCAGTTGCCAAAGGGACGCTACTGTGCCTTGAGTGCTTTTGTGGAACACTGATGTCCCCAGCAGAACCTCTCCTTTGTATATGTGGAGGATCAAATACATCACTGTTTGGTCCAATAGCTCTACTCAGTCTATGGTGACCAGGTTGAAAGTGAAGAGTCTGGCTTGTGTTGCTTTGATGTCTCTGATTGGGATGACTTATTTCATTATCACTATCATATTGATCAATCTCTTCATAATCCGTTTCCAAGGTTAAAGAACCTTGTATAGTTGTATCAGCATCAAACCCATATTCATTATTAGTAAGTGGTAATGGGGGTGGTGGGGGAGGAGGATAATTGGGTGGTGGCAATGATCCACTGTCTTGATAATCTATAGGTGGGGTTATACAATGCCCACTTTCAAACACTGTGTCATCTTGTTGGACAGAGTCTTGATCTTGTGGAGGAATTGAAACATGTTCATAGTCATATTTTGAACTATGTTGTTGTCTTCTTTTTCTTCTTGCTAACGTTTCTGGATCTTGAGAATAATCATCTTCATCATCAGCCTCCGCCTCTTCATGTTCAGATGTTGTGTCCAATGTGGTTTGGTTTGAAATATTTGGTTGTGGGCTAATTGCTGGTTCTGTATTTGTAGGGAAAAGGTAGCTGTGTGGCCTTGATTGTCTCTCATCAGACTTTGCAGGCTCTATATAGAAGACAAATTGAAGAATAACTTTTGCTTGAAGAAATGGCAAATTACATGTACAAAGTTAGTGTATCTTATTTTAAATTTAGACAGTGTAATCAAGATTAATAGAAACATTATTGTTATGTATTAGTTACTTAATGTTGAATTACCTTGTGTTTTGAATGCAGAACTGTTTGCTAATATCTTTGCCAAATCTTTGACACTTAGCTTTGGTTCTTCTGCCTTGGCAGCCATCTTGAATTTCAAGAAAATGTAATTAAAAAAATGACGATTTCTAAAAACAATATATCCTCCTAGTTATGAGCTGTGAAAAGTCAAGACAAGTACTGTATAGTGTATAGTGTATATTGAAGCAAATCATGAATTGAATTATTCTAGAGAGTGAAGTGTCACATATCATAAAACATATTTTTAGGCTTATTTTATTTTTCATGGGAATGTTCTTAATCTGTTAGTCAAGACTTGAAACCATAACATGTATAAACAGAACAAGATATGAGAACTTTTCTGCTTCGATGTTTATTGAGTTTTTATTCATACAAATTCCTATCATAAAACCCTTAAATAAATGACACTAAAGACATTGGACTTATGCTTTCATATGACAAATCTATTTGACACTAGTCATGCAATTAAATCGTTATCAACTTCTCATTAAATAGAGATCTGATATAAACCACAACTCTACACTGTCACAAACAACTCCATACACATGTATTATGATTTTTTTTACAAACTAAACTTACCTAGTTTCAGTTAGTCCTGTCCTAGCAAGAGTAATAGTCAATCTAAATTATATCTAGTTGCGAAGCTATTATATCAACCGTAATTTATGAAATCATTTGAATAAATCCATAAAGAATCCCCTCTACAGTGGATTTTAACACACTTGAGTTTGATCTTTAGATTACTGCTACTTTACTTTCTTATCTCACAAAAAAGGACTTGGTGTTGGAAATACCTGTATATCTTGAATACAAGATGTCTACCAAATGTTTTGTAAATGATTTTGTACTTTGATATTACTCATATTTTATTCTGCGGTACATTATGTTTACTTTTATGACTGTTTGATTTAATCAACTTTTGACTAATGTGATAAGAATGAGGAACTTCATGTATAAACAGAGTATTAAATTTGTAGGGATATTGTTCTAGATAACCAAATTTGGAATTAGTTGACACAGGTATGATGTAGATTAAAAAAAAAATTGTTTTGAACTTTCATTGCAAACAACAACAAAAGCTAGCCATTGCTAAAGTTTGGTATTGTAAGTTACCAAGGTATATAGTCATCAATAAAAACAAATTCACAATCTGCTCATTATATTATTATTATATCAAATACATAGCAACAGCCAAAACCTGAAAGGTTATAAGATAATCTTGGATAGATACTAGCCAGTTACTGGCCATTCAATAAATGTTGGTGATGGTGGTGTGTGTGTGTGTTTTATGTTACATTAACAAGGAAATATAGTTTTATCATAAAGACAGAAATAGGTAAAAATGAACTTCCATTATCACTTTGAACATTTTGATTTATGTTTTTATAATAAAAATAATTTGCCTTCATAAACCAGTAGAGGGCAGCATTTTTAATATCGATACAATTACAAATAAAAACAAATTATGACCCTTTCAATAGAAGAGCTTTGCCTTTGCCCTGGCTTATAAAATTATATGATTAGTGCTTTTTTAAACTACACCTATGCTATAATTATTTGTTAATTTTTTTATCTTTACACATATTTTTTTATTTTACTTTTTTTCTCAAAAAATTAGTTTGGGATGAGGATTATATTTTTTCTAATATAAAAGGTAACAAATTATGAAATTTGGAGTTTAAAAAAATGAAACAAATTATCTGGAAGTAAAGCCAAGAGTGTTTATTTCTACAACAAATATGCTTTATTTCACAAAAAAGAACTTTTATTACAATACATCATTATCTACTTTACAAAAACACTGAGCACATAAAGAACAGTGAGAATAAACATTTAAGTTTATAGCTAACTTAGATAGAATCTGCTTTGCTGTGATCATGATAGCCAGAGATCATTTGAAAACAACTGTTAAACATCCAAACAATATAAAAACATCAACAAATCAATTTTATTCAATATAAATATTCTCATCACATACCATAGCACTTTTATTCTTATAACTATAACAAATTTATTTTTGCACTATTTACAACAACAAAAATCCACACTAATATTGCCATAAACAATATTTATTTGGGATTTTTTTTGTTCTAACTATCAATCCCATAGCATCAACACTTTTACTTGTGGTCCACCCAACTGTTACAAAAATGATAACGTTTAGTGATATCAAGTGTTTACATGACATCCATTCTAATTTCAGTGATACCAATATATCCATATTTTGTGATGCTATAATAATCCACTTACCAATGACATGTGTGAATTCAAGCTACACGAGTTAGTGATGCATTTATACTATCAGCACTTCTTGGTGTAGTGTTGATGCTATTTACCACTATATATCACTAAAGTCATTGAACATCACTATTTCTCTCTAACGGTGTAACTAATTAAGCTCACAGCCTCACCTGTGTACAAACACTTGACAGTGAGGTAACTGATTGCACATCAGTTGATTGAGTTGATCCTGTCTTTGAACGATTTTCACTTGCTTGACTTTGGTGAGCAGCCATAGCAACATTTGTTAAATTATCTTTTTTATGAAAACATTTCTTTATACCAAAAAGCGCCCCCAACTCTGATCTAAAATTGTAAGATGTTATGACATAGAGAAAAAAATTGATAGCATGATTGCAAAGCCCCAACAACAGTACTATTGTACGGGCCAAGGCCAATTTTGCAGATTGTTGGACAAATTCTCCCAACTGGAAAAGGACGACATAGAATAAGGTAACTGGGGCAGTCAGAAGAAGAAAGAAAATGCAAATCACAGTCACAGTCACAGTTATACCAATGGTCTCCATCTTTTCAGTTCCCAAATTTTCTCTCCTTTTGTTAGCTTGCACAAGTTTGATTATTGTTACAATTGTAGAGAAACATAAAACCACAAGTGGAACATAAGAGTACAGAGCTCCGCTTAACCATGGGGCCACATATGTCATGAAAAAAGCATAGTGAGGATTAACATCACATAACCCATTTATATCTATTTGCCACATCCAAAGATTATTCATGTAAATAAGACATATGATAAGGAGCATACTTATTATGACAGTATATGCCTTCTTTTTTGAACAAAATCGCTTGGCTAAGAACGGCAGCCATACAACAATTAATCTTTCAATTGCAACAGCAACTATAAGCCATGCAGCATATGTAAAACAAACATTAAGCAGAAAATTGTGAAGTTTACAAAACCACCCAGCTTTACTTTTCAATACAATACCAGTTGCCTTCTTTAACCAATTATTTAAGACATCTAAGATAAGAACACAAGAATCAGCAACAGCTAAAGCAGACAAATACATAGATACAGTTGTGTGGTTGAGATTTTTTCTGTTCATGATTATCAAAGTGATTATGTTACCCACAATCCCTACTATAGTGATGACAGGACTACAGTATATGAACAAATCATTACTCAGTTTGTACAAGTAGGTTTCATATTCATCCATTGGGTTGTTGGAACTGCTTGGTTCCAAAGTTACAGATTCTGTTATGTTTTCATCAAAAATAGTCGTCATGTCTGTTGTCATTTCTTGGAATGTATCAGTGATATTATCTGATATGCTGAAGTTCTGATCTGGAGAGATATTTGTAATATTTCTTTCTGCAGCTATAGTTTGGTTAAAGTTAAAGGTTGAAGTGCCAGAAGTGAATTGTAAAACAACCCAAAAGAAAATCCAAAGTAAAGGCTGTCTTATAGGATCCATCATTCTTTCTTCATGCAATGCAAATAAGAATTCTAAAATACATTAATATAAAGTAAGAATACAATATGCAAATAAAAGACACTGTGTCATATTTTTTACAAAATTGATTTTAATGTATTCTATTTACATGCATGACTACTTCAAAACAATTTGCACACTTATGCAAGTATTCAAATTATAAAAATTTTGATACTAAAGGTGTTGAAACATTTTTTAATGATTTATTCTCATGAAAGGTCAATTCAGTCTTAGCTCCAACTGAAATTAATTTTGATATTTTTTATTTTCTATGGAAATATGAAAAAAATGCATTTTAAAAAACTCTTTGGGGATTTAACAAGGAAAATCTGGTCTGAAAAGGCTTTAATTGCCACTCTGAAGCATGTTCTGACCAGATTTCCCATGTTAAATTCATATAAAGAATTTTAAAATGACTTTTTTTCATATTTCCATTTTGAGCAAAAAAATTGATAATTTAAAAAAGTGTTCCTTATTAATACACGTATATAAACAATAAGATAATAACTTTATACAAGTTTTGAATCTCTACCTTTGAGATTCAGGTACTCAAAGTTCAGCAAATATTATCATAAAAATGTTTTTACAAGTATTTTATTTTATGATACTAGCTTTGAAGACTTACATCCTACTTATAAATGGCAATTTACATAATATCGTTAATTACTACTTATATCTCTTTTATCAGAAATCACGAATTTATTGATTATTAAATAGTAGTAAAAATATTTATGAAACTCTCACCTCCTTTATTGGTATTTCCTTAAAATCTTTTTGCACAATTGTCAATTATTTACTTTAAACTTAAAGTGTGACAGAACACAGATATATTTTTCTGCAACTGAGCACCAGTAAATCTTTTTTAATTCTGGCAAAGTCTCAAGCAAACCCAGTTTTAATCATGCATTTGTGCAAAGGATACAATGAACAATGTTAATTATTTTCTACTACAATGCAAGGAAATTTGTTCATATTTGGAATGACAGATGTGAGCTGAAGATAAGATTTCTTGGTAAAAGAAATAACTATCCAGTGAAACCCTTTCGTGTCACCATCCCAGCAAAGAAACTATAATCATGTCCAGCCTATTACATGCTTATAGTTAGTACTTATACATGCATTCATGGCATGTCAATGCCCATATAATGACCTAAATTAAATTCCTAACCTTATTTTGTGTTTATTGGCGTAGTAATATGACCCATTTTGAAAAAAAAATCCTAGAAGCATTTAGATTTTCTGCTTCATTTTTTCTCTCGAAAAATATGTCTGCCAGCTCCTTATTTTATAAAAACATTGGACCAAATCATTTGGGTCCCTTGTTAACCAAAACCAAACAATTATGTCTTTGCCTGGCTTTTTTTTCCTTTGTGTATTTTGTTTCTTTGGTAGCTACCCTCCTCAAGATATTTCCATATACATGTAGTTTTAAATTCTGAATGTAAGCATCTCAATTTTGAGATAGGAAGTATTCTCTTTACACCATCAAATATTTTGGTGCCACAGTGGCTGATCAGAAGCCATTTTTAGCATATCAGACATTGGTTTCCTTCTAACAAAGGAGACAGCAATTATTCAATTTCATAATTTCTATGCTCCGTTTTCACTCTACATGTATTTTATTAACTTCATAGAGAAATTACGAAATTTAATTTGGGTATCAGAAAAGACGAGGGGCAAATGGGGAAATTATATAGAACAAAGATTAGATGGTTCACAGGGACATATACAAACCAGGAAGTGCATGGTTATGCAGCACTTGATCTTTGATCTATCACAATTGTATAATCATCTTAATGGTGTAATGCTTTTAATCTTTCAGACCATAGACTCAAAAAAGTAATGAGTGTTACATCATCCCAAAGATATGTTTGAAACAGGATATTAAATTTGTCAAACTCTAGATACTGAAGAGAGCTCACCAAATAAATGCTCTTAATTAATTATTAGATAAAATTACCTTCAATATTAGATTGATTTATTCTTGAATATCATTGGTACACAATAAGGTCAAGGTCGATAAATCTGTACCTCCATTTAAAAGTTGTCTTTAGATTTCTATAGAATTTTAGTGAAGCATTAAAGGGCCTCAATATAGAATTTATGAGAACAAATTTCAGTAATTGTGCAGCATCATGATTTTTTAAACATAATCACAACAATGAAGCCATTTTGCAAGGCATGAAATTACTTTCTGTTCTGGGACAAACAGTCTAAACCAAGGTCCAATAAAAACTAGTCAAAATGTTGATAAAACTAGATGTTTGGGGTAAACATGAAGTAGCAATATCTGCTTCCATTGTTACATTGTTTTATATAATATCTGCACTGTAAATTGGTATGATGAGATAAATGAACACTTGCTTTGGAATAAAAAAAATTCTGCCTTTGTGGTATTATTTTTGAATATTCACAGGTTTTTCAAGCTTACACTGGAAACAGATACATCCTTAATTGACCCAGTTTCTGAAGAAGCCCTAGTTTCTTCTGTGCTTTTCCCGCTTGACCATGTCTTTGGAACTGTTTTTCCACAACCACAGAGCAAACCTAACTCAAATCTGAAATTTCTAGAAGTTATAACGTAAAGAAAAAAATTGATTGAATGATTGCAGAGACCGATGAGTAATACAATGGTTCTTGCAAGGGCCATCCTTGGTGACCTTTGCACAAACTCCCCCATTTGGAACAGAACCACATAGAACAAGGTAACAGGAACTGTCAACAATAGATAGGAGACACTAACAACTATGACAGTAACCGTGATTTTCCTAGTTTCCATTTTTTCTGCTCCCATTTGTTCTCTCGCCTCATTTGTTTGAATAAGCTTTACAGAGATGAGAATGGTGGAGAGAACCAAAATTATGACTGGGACATAGGAATATACAATGCCATTCAGAGTTGGAATAACAAATGTCATAACAAAAGCATGGTCAACATGAACGTCACAATCACCTTCAGGATTAAGGCCCCACATCCAGAGATTATTACAATAGAGTATTGCAAATAAGACAGGAAGGACAGAAACTACAATAAGGGCCTTTTTCTTGGTACAGATTCTTTTGGCTGCAAAGGGTAACCAGACAATTATGACTCTTTCTATAGATATTGTTACAATTAACCAGGCTGCATAACTATATGCAGCCGTAAAGACAAAATTATGCCCTTTACAAAACCAATCAGCTTCAGATTTAAGTTTGACCCCAGTAACCAACTCAATCCAATTGTTTATAAAATCAAGGATCAAAACCAGTGAGTCTGCTATTGCTAAGGCTGCTAGATATACAGAATTTGTACTATGTCTTAAATTCTTTCTGGTCATGATGACAACTGTGACCCCATTACCAACAACACCAACAATAGTTATGATTGGACTGAACACCAGAAATAGGTCATCACTCAATTGATACAAATAAGCGGCTTGTTCACTTAAGCTGTCCTCAGCCTGGTCTGTGGTATTGTCTATCCCCTCTGTTGTGGAGTCAGCATGAAAACTGGTTCCAATTGTAGATCTGTCAGTTTTTCCAGCTGTTGTTGTATCCATTAGAAAACTACCCATATTTATGGAAATGTCAGTGTTTCCAGCTTTGACGGTACTTGTAGTTTCGTGTTGTTTTGTTGTCATATCTCCTTTAATAGTTGTTAAATGGCATTTCCATGGGCCCATTAGATACAGCAAAACAACGGCAGTTTGAAGATGAGCATACATTTTTTTAGTTTTCTCAGACTGTCTTCTTTTGTTTACAAAAATCCTGAAAGACACAATATATAATCTTTGTAAATAAAATGTAAATCTCAATAAAAATCAATGGATATCAAATATAATTTCAAAAAAGGTACCAAAATAGTACCAATGAAGTCATGAACATGGTGTATATATATAAATGATGCAAAATAATGATAAAGTCCAACACAAAAGATATGCGGTTTGAAACCTACATGTTTCAAGACATCAAGGACTCTCTTCAGGGTTTATTTCAAAATTGGAAATAAACCCTGAAGAGAGTCCTTGATGACTTGAAACATGTAGGTTTCAAACCACATATCTTTTGTGTTGGACTTTATCATTATTTTATATACATACTGTGCATAAGGAAAGTTTTGCTTTCAAATCTACTAATATATTTAAATGATGCATTTTCATTGGTTTTACAAAATTGCACGTTGAATAATTTTTTCCAAATGTTTCTTTTCTTTGCTGTTCTTGGTAGAGTAATCATTTTGGATTTCTCCTTCATATGTTAACTATTTTATCATTAAGTTATGATATGCATTCTAAATTCTAATCAGTTCCAATAAATGAAACATTTAAGCTAAATTTCTCCCCATTTTGTCTATCAGTAATTTATAGGTACTTACTGTCTGAAGAGTGTGTGGTTAGAAAGAGAGTGAAGATGTGGCGTTAGAGCCTTTATATAATGGAGGGATGTTTGTCACACCACATGGCCTGGCATGAAATTTAGAACCCTCTAGAATCCAGTTTAATTGATTCAGCATTAACTACTTGTGTGAATTTGATACAGATTTTCATCAGAACATTAATTAGGAAACAATGTGTCTTTCAAGCAGTTAAACCTTTATTTACATATCTTTGATTAATAGAAAACCAGAGAAGCTTTCGTATATTTTTTTTTAAAACCTTGTGTGACCTTGAAAATGTAAAACACAAAATTATATTCAAACAACTAAATAAGCATTTAGCTTAAATCCAATTATCTGTTGATGGATCTGTTTTCCTGATAAGTATGTTTGAGAACTAAAAAGCAAGTGAAACAGTCAAACTATCAAACTAGGGTCCCCTTAATCAATAGTGGAAATTTAGGATGTAGGCTGCAGAGAAATTAATATTAATAAGTCTAGTCCTATTTTCACAAATTTTGAGTGGTTAAAAGGTGATTTTAGTCTGATAAACAGTGGTTTAATATGCACTATTTCTGAAATGCTGAATCCAAAAAAGTTGTTTACCAAGTTGTATTTACCTGTTAAAGGTGTCAAATAAGAGAGAAATAAAATGGCCTTCTCTTTACATTAAAATGATCATTTTCTAAGAATAAATTAATAAAAACATAATTGAATACTTTTTTTAACTCTGAGGAATCAAATATATGAGAAATCAAAGTTGAAAAATGTATCCTTGTTATAGAGTTAGACATTTCTAGTACAAACTGGAAAAGAAATTGTGCAACTTCACACAAAACTAGCTACTATCAATTTTCAATTTTCATTTTTCATATTCCCCCAGAACCTTAAAAAAATGGAACCAACTCCCTGAAGAAACACTCCAGACAACCTCATTTGATTCATTCCGAAAAAAAAAAGTTTTAAAAAATAATATAACAAAAATAAATTTATTTTGTATTTAATATATTTGAGCATAGGCCAGTAAGGGAAGAAAAAAAGAAAGAAAGAAAGAATAAGCCCAACTTTGCAAATGATACAGCGTTTTTTAACTAAAACGATTCTAAATTGTCTACCTAAGTTTGATTATTAAAATGTTTTATTTACCATGCTCACCAATGTAGTTTAAGGTGTCTAATTACTGAAACAAAATGGCTGCCAAATGTCTTTAATATTTGTTTAAAGTGTTATAAAATTCTGATCAAGAGCCTTTTACATAGTTTAGCAGTATCTTTCCTATTTGGAACCTGCTAAATCCATTTTTTTTGTTTACCAACCTAAAACAGTACTTATTTCAAAATGCTTAAAAATGTATTAAAAAGGTTTTTTTCATTTCTTACCTCACCGAAGTCAGAAAATGCTGTTTCTATGCTAATGACAAATTATTGACACTTGACCTTTTACAAGTGATTTCTAGCCTCTTTTATTGAAAATAAGAATAGACTAATAGATGGAATACAGGAATTCTTATCTTACATAATTTGGAAAAATATGAAAATGTGTATCAAATTGAAAACAACTCCTTTCTTCCTTACTTTAATGCAAGTAATATTATTTCCATACATACCTTAATATTCCTTGATAGATATATCAAAATTGCAATTCTATCTGCTGGCTGATTCAAGTTCAAGGACTGATATAAGCTTCACAGCAAGTGTCTAGAAATTCAATCATTGACCACTTGTCAAACCCTATCAGAAACACAAAATGAACAAAAGTAATTCCAAGTTACGTTTTTCAAACTCAAAATAAAACTGAAACAACCTTGTGTGACGTCAAACAACAGTATGTGTTTCAGGATAATAATTGAAGAATAACTGCCTTTTTTAACTACTTTTCTACTTTCAAGGATAGCATCAAAGATAAGTGATGCTGGGTTCAGCTGTTTTGGCTTCCTGCCCTGAAAGATAATTTCTTTTGTTGAAAGATCATGGTTGTTGTTTTTCTTCTCCAAAGTAGTTCATTTCCTGAAGACCTAGAATATGATTTGTTGTCCGATGAAATCATAATTACACATAGAAATGATGAACATAGATAATGGAATGCATTTTTAAAAGATATCTGCAAAATGCTAAGGGTCTCTTTGTATATGGAAAGAGGAATCTTTATTATTAGGCCTTTATATTTAATTTTTCTTACAAAATTAATTTAAGAAATTATTATGGAGATGAAAGAATTTGACATTTAATGATCAGTCCACAATATTTTATTTTTATTACTTTCTTCATTGACATTTGTTTTACTTTCATAATTTTTTTGTTATTTTTTGTAATGTATTTATAATTTTATGATCACTTTCAAATCTCCTTTTTTGTTTTAACTATGTTATAAAATATTCTTAATATTTAAAGAAATCCTATCAAAATTGTATATATTCTGAACCACAATTTTATTCTTGAGCTATCAACTTCAGAAAAAAAATCCTTTTAGAATACAGGCTTGTTATAAAAGATTATACATGCACAAGAATAAACAAGATACAGTAAGGTATACAAGAATAAAAAGATACTTCATACTGTTGATGATCATTTCCTACAGAAATAATATATGCTATTTCACATGATATTGTAGTGCAAATTACATAATTTACCATGTGTATTTATAATGTGAAAAAAAAAGAAAAGAATGGAAAAGGAAGGGGAAAAAAGGGGGACAAAGACTGTGTCTTCTGAAGATAAAGCATAATTATAATACATTGATGCGTTTGAATCCTTAATGGCAGATGAGATTAAAGAGTTATTGTACTAGGCAATTCCATTAAATTCGTAATTTAACTCTTCAATGTGTCCAACTGCAAAAAGCCTTTTTCCCTTGATGAGACTGACAAAAATGTTCGTGTTTTTTTGAAAAACAGAAAAAAATCAAAGCTTATGGTAGTGCAATTAACTTACCCTACCTTTAAGATTCTCTCACAATTTCTCTTTTAAATGTGTCTTCTTTGTCTGTAAACTTTATATTCTCATGTAAAATGTGATAACTCATAGAGCTAGAGAGTTTTTCAACTTTTTACTTCAAATACCAGTTGATGCTTAAAGCTGAAATAAGGTGCAACTGAACGTTTGACAAATATTATATCAAACAATAATCTAAATGGTGTACTAGTAATCAGAGATTATTTATACACCAAGTTTGCTATGTGTATATAAATGCTTCTACTTTCAAGATCAACTAGATAACGTTGTTCTTGAAATATTGTTCATTTTTATCTTTAATGAGTTCCCTTTTTTAAAAAGCCTGTTTCTACAAGCATCTGATTTCCTTTATTAAAGACCCAACTTATTGGGGGAAGAGATGGTATACCGCTTTATCTTAAAGGACGTTGTTACCAATAGTGAACAGTCATCCAATAAACACCTTTAACAGTAAATGTTGGTCACTGGTGGAAAGGATAGCATTGGCTCTATTTAAAGGTTTAATCCACTAATCTTTGACTGATTGGAGTGTGTCAAATACCAATTATGATAAAAGCTTAGACTATTGGCTAGTTCACCATGAGCCTGGTGATAACATTTTTCAGTTTAAAGAGGGTTCCAGCACTCTTAAAGCAATGTGTCTGAAAAAGAATGGGTGTCTTTAAAGAGACTTAAAAATGAAAGAAGCTTTGATTACAGAATAGCCATGTACATTTATAGGGATTTTTTTTTGTGCATATAAACAGATAAAACAAACATTATCTGTAATAATAGACATTAATGAAGAAATTAACACAAGCTTTGATTTGGGTTGTGGTAAAACAGAACAATGTATTTCATATTGTAGAAAAGGTTAATCAATTTTGGAACAATGTTTTTTTGAGATAATTTCTTACCTCAAAAATGACATTTCTGCCTTCACTAAAGGCCTTGATCACGTGAATGATCCTATTGTCTTATTAACCGCTCAGAAAATTGTAGAACCAAGTTGTTGATTAACTTTTTCTACAATATGGATCTTGGAACCAATAACATATTTGCTACCAATGTATTTCATAATAGTAATGATTAATCTACGTAATTTATGTAATCATATGAAATCTGGACCAATATAAACAATTCTGTTAATTTTGTTCATTGATGTTCTTCTCCAATGTCAAACAGAGCCATTACATTTCTGCTTTGATATAGCAGAATTGTAAATAATATATCTATTATCAAAATGTGTTGACACAGTAAACATCAATACACTTCCCTGCACTTTGTATTTTGGTAGTCATAGACATTAGAAAGCATTGTATACTTATCTGATTTTCATAATTATAATAGTAACATTTAATTTATTTTAGGGTAAAAGCAGGAGACCCATAATGATTTATTAAGTACAATAAAATTGACATCTACATAATAATTTTCCAAGTGCATCAAAACAATGTTGTGTCAATAAGATATAACTCTTCTGTCATCAAATATTTGACTTAAAATAAATCTAGATCTTCATCCACCAGCTTGAAAATTATGATAGGTAGTTACTTAAAGGTTTCTTTTTCATGTGCATATTATATTTTTTTACAATAAGTGACAAAGGCATAACTACATCTAGAAAGAAACTCACAATTACATAAACTATAAACAATTTATATTCCATTTTAGACTGTTAAACGGGTTTTTTCCCATACTTTAAAGTCAAACAATCACTGACATATCTTGATACATGTATATCATTTCAGGTACCTTTACTTTACAACATGTCAAGTGTTCTCATTGTGTAAAAACAAAAAACAAAACAAATGAACATTCAAAACTTGTACAAGACATGTTTACGATTGATATATAAAAAAAAATAGTATTACACTATATAGATATTTCTTCATGTATAAAAGTTACTAAAAGCTTCTCTCTATCTTTGATTCAAGTTTTTACTCTACCAACATACACAAAAACACACAATCAATAAAAGTGCACAAGAGCACCAAAATATAATATTAACACCCCTTATAGCTTTCATGAGCCCAAAACATATAATAAATAGTTACCAGAAACATGGACACACAATGGGGAACAAAATTATCATATTATAACCATTTTAAATTGAAATAATTATTATTTGATGAGGTTGTAATCTCTTTTCATTGGGAATCAAATGCAATCTGTGTGTGTGTGAATCTTCCCCTGTCATCCCATTCACTATCTTACAATTTTCTTTTTCTTTGTATAGTTCTAGCTTTACATGCATCTATGTTGATGACAGTTATCTTAAACAAACTTCTTGCGAAATATTACAGAAATTTGGTTGTATCTAAAATGATGGTAAAAACATATCATCAATCTAGAAAAAATACAAATGATACATGACTTAACATCTTTTCCATGAAAATCTTGACATTTCTTTTCTTTCAAAATAAATCCTGATAGTGATGGTGATACCAATACATTTATCTACCCACTTTAAGAACTTTCGTTGTAGTTTAAGTAGGAAAATTCAATTTTTAGAAACAAAATTATTCTTGTTTTTCTTTAAATTATTTCTCACTCTTTTTCAAAAGCAGGGTTATCTTCGCAAATACCCTCAGGCTTTTCTGCTATACTCATAGCAGACACAGACAATTCATATTTGGAGTTCTGTGCATCAGATGACAAATTTGTGTCACCAGTGTTAGTTGCACTGCTTGTGGCCTTTACCTTGGGTTTATTTTTATTAATTCCAAACAGACTCCTCAATTCAATGCGGAATTTCTCAGAGGTAATGACATACAAAAAGAAATTAATTGCATGATTGGAAAGTCCCAAGATCAAAATGATAGTACGCCCCATTGCCATACCTGCTGATCGTTGTACAAATTCTCCCAAATTGAATAAGATGACATAGAAAAGGGTCAAGGGTACAGTCAAGAGAAGGAAAGTGATACAAACGGCTACAATTGTGACAGTAATTTTCATAGTTTCCAATTTCTCGACTCCCATAGTCTTTCTAGTCTTATTAGCTTCAACTAATTTAACAATTATCAGGATTGTAGATAATACCAGAACCACCACTGGCATGTAGGAATACAGGGTCCCACTCAGCCAAGGAAATATGTTAACCATGTACTCAAAATGATCAACATGGACATCACAACGATCTTCAGACCCCACTTCCCACATCCATAAACTATTCATGTAAATCAAGACAAGAATAATGGGAAGAGCTATCACAACGGTCAAAGATTTTTTCGTTGTGCAAATTGTCCTTACCAGAAGGGGGAACCAGACAACAATAACTCTCTCAATGGCTACGGCCACAACAAGCCATGCTGAATAGGTGTAAGAAGCATTGAACAGAAAATTATGGAATTTACAAAACCAATCAGCTTCACTCTTTAATTCTAACCCTGTAATAATTTCAATCCAATTATTTACGAAATCTAAAATCAAAACAAGAGTATCAGCAAATGCCAAGGCAGAGAGATACACAGAAACAGGTGTTAGCCTCAAACTTTGCCTATTCATGACAACTAAAGTCATTCCATTCCCAGCAATACCTACAACTGTCACTACAGGAATGATGTACAGGAACAGATCATCGCTTAGCTTATACAAATATGCATCATATTCGCTGACTTCTGGGTCATTTTCCAAGGTAATATTCAAGGCACTTGATGTTATGTTTTCAATATAATGTCCCACTGTTGAGTCTTCAACCATCTTGTCAGTGACCAGATCTTCTACGGAAACCATGCTATCAGTGGATGCCCCATCTTCTTCACCTAGAGGTACTGGTGTACTGTCTGCTACTGTTGTCCATGTCACTATCAACATCAACGCCAGGAGACAAATGGTCTGATGTTGCTTGGCCTTCATCTACAAACACAAAATTGAAGTTAGGTCAGACATGCAATAATGGGTTTACTGGCAGGGAGAATATTGGGCCATCTTGAAAAATCTCATCCCACTTTATGGCATAAACAACCATCATTTTTAAAGAAAGACATAGAAATGCTAAATTACACGTTTCAAAGCTATAAACATGCTCTAAACAGAGACAGCAACTTTTTTTTATACCTTGAATATTATAGAAGTTGATGACCATATTTTAAAATAAAAAGGATTTTTGAGCCTACACCTTTTTGGTAGTTTTTTTAATATGTTTGTGTGATATAAAATTGAAGCTAAGGAATATTTTAAACCAAATTTATATGCACTTTTTGAAGCATTTACTTTGATTAAAATTATACTTTATGACATAATATGAATTATTTGAAAAAACAGGCTTTGAAAAAAAAAAAACCCCAAAAATTACTTCCACCAACAACAACTAATTTTGAAAGTAGACATTACAGAAAACATTTCCTAAAAAATTGCTCAAGTCAAGCCAAATAAAAATTTGCTCTACTTAAAGTTTAAACCATTGAAAATTGTAAGTTATTTTGAATCTAGTCCACAAACTATGTATATCATTTATTGACTAAACAAAGGAATTGTTCAGCACTTCTAAGTCACTATTGCAGGTGTCTTGAATGACACCTGTGCAAATCTTGTGATTAAAAGATAATTACATTTTGATTAATTCATGATATAAATGTCTAGTTTTTTTTATATCTATGACTGATTTTTCAATACTTATGAAAAATCTAATTTAGACAAACTCAAAGAATTTTGATGATATATCTATGTATGGAACGTTATTCATTGAGTATAAGCCTGTTCAGCTTAAATGATTCTCTTTTGGGGATGAGACTGAGAAACAGATAACAACTTTGTTTTCAGCCATTGTCAAATGTGTACGTGCCGAGAGGAAAGAATCCATGCCACATGTGTGTCTAAATCAGTAAATAAAATAATTATCCTCTAATAAAGAGCTGTAATTTTTACATTTTTTTAAAAGAATGTAATAAAAATATATAAATAGACATTTTAACTTCTAATTGAAACTTGATGGCAAAAATTAACTTTGCTTCAATTCGATAGTGATGAAAGAAAAATAGCCAATGGTCAAAGAATCTTAGTTGTTAAAAACTCACAAAGATTGACCAAAGTACAAAGTAAATTGGGAAATCTAGATGCATGCACATATTACCATAAAAAAGATTGTTATTACACATTCATAAAGTTCATTGGTTTTTTTCCCCATGAATGATTTACATGTAGCAACAAGTCCAAAATATATGATTTTAAAAATCTTACCTTCATGATTTAAATCCAAGTATTCTTTACTTCTTAGTATGCAGGCTCTCTCTCATAAGTGTTGTTCTAGAGTGTTTCTTGTCGGTTTTATACCAAAATACTACCAATTAATAATTAGCAACTCTCTAACCTAATAAGGTAATATCCCTAGAACCTAAAGAAGATTCCATGACATGTGTCATGGGCTAATAAGTCATGACACTTCAAATACGAACTTTTTTTTTACATATCACATCTTACAGATTCAATCTCCAAATATTTTTTTTATGATAGGATAAACATTGTATAAACAGTTACTGTTAAGGATAGACTATGGGGTTTTATGTGATTATAGTTTTTTCCTCCCTACTCGTCTATCACTTTTGTTGGACCTGTAAAAATAAGTATTGTGACATGATAAAGTACATGCATATTTTTTATTATAACACAATCATCATATCTTGAAATATATAGCTTCAAGCCTGTTGTACATATTTGTGATAACAGGATCATAGTTGAATCTAGGTGGTCTTCATGGCACATAAGGTGCAAAGTATCCTTAATAATATATTTTCTTACAATAATGCCCAATTAACACAGTCAATCACTGACTTTATGAATTGAAAAAGCCTAATTAAGATTAATTGAAAACAAAGCATACATTTAGTTAATTATCACCTCCAAAGACTAAGAGAGAATTTTCCCATTCATATTGGAGATGCACACAGACCAGGATAAGGATGGTAAAAAATATATTTTAAAGTTTGTGCCCCTCCCCCACCCCTTCCACATTTTTGAAGAACAGAAACAGTTTATATCATTCGGATTTCAACTATTATACTTTTGTGGGTCTTATAGATAGATGGATTAGATATAGAATCCTAATTAAGTAAGAGTTGTATGAACTTTTTGTACTATACATAAACTACATATTTTATAACTAAGTTAAATATTAATATTAAAAAGTACATTATCGTGTAAATTTGAACAAAAAACATTATCGACAATTTTTATTTTATGTGTATCTAGATATGTTTTGCGCTAAAGTGCGTCTGTAAGCACCTGAATAACATCACAGTCAGATTAACTTGTTTTTAAGTTTGCGAGAAAAAAAAGTCTTATTATCAACTAAGGCTAATGTATTTATACAAAAAGTTTCTGAAGAAAATAAATGATAAAAAAGTCCTGATTAACCCCATTTTAGTGGTGGCAAAAATATACCACTTTCTTTTTTTTTGGGGGGGGGGGGCTTAAAAAAATGCAATAGGTTTATGATGCTTTTAATGGATTCTTAGAGTTACTTATTCAAATATCAACTTATTTCTCTTTTACCCCTAAATATTATCAATGGGGGCGGGCTACTTTTGATATTTTAGATTATCAGTGAATGTTTTATATTGTCTTCATTTAAGTTTAACAGTGCACCTAATTGTACTCAAACTAGATACATTACTTGATGTCTTTTCATTTTTTGGTTTGATTCTATTGGTGGGTATATGTGTTACAAAAAAAACCCACAAACCGAGAAAAATCTCAAATCATAAGACAATAGAATAAAAAAACCTAAGAGGACAAAGGTAAGACATTCAGTTTGTCAGGTTCACCTAAAAGTCACCTTGAACTAAGTGCTAATGAACATGTCAACTTAGCTTTTTGGTGATCAGCATGCTTCTCCAAGATAATGAAAGTAATCAACATACTTCCAAGAAATAAACTGATACTTGGTACACAAAAAAAAATACTATAATCTTCAAATCAAGTCACCATTGGAGTTTATTTTTGTTTACTAAATTCAATTAGTTCTTCATTAAGAATTTCCTTGTATAATCATTCAACTTATTCTACTAGTAACCTATACAGCAGGGGGGGTGGCGACAGGGATCAAATATGTAGTGCTAATGTGTTCATAAGAATAAAATAGAACAACCTTCTCGGGTGTGTAGTATTTCTTTTATTACATATTTGAAAGTATACAAAGTACATCAAAATTATAGGGGCTAACATTGGTAATGTACAGTAAAATATGGGGGAAAATGTTCAAAATCATCATTATCTGTTTCTCATGGTGACTTAAATTCAATATTTGAATTTATATAAAACCTTGCACCTTGTTTCTTTGTTAGGAATCTTTTAAATTTACATAAATCAGGCACAAAATAACTTCATTAATAAATGAAATAAATAAAAAACTGGAAAGTTTATAGAAGAAATACTTAGAAACATGGTTCATGTAGATTCATCTAACCAGTGTTTATATATGAGAAAAAAAGTTTGTACTGGTTAAAATTGCTTACATCAGGAAAACTTTTGACCTAACCTTTGTTCTCATAGAAACATGGTATTTGTTTCTTATACATCCTAAGGTATGTACATGTAAAGTTATATCATAGACGAATACAGGTAACAAAATACCGAGTTGGAAATTGTGCATTGCCGCCCTCTTTAATAAATATTGATGAACACAAAAAAAGGACCTTCCATCAGGATTTTTAGTCTTTTTGTTGTCATCTACACATATATGCCAGTCTTTATAAAATATAATTTGTGACATGATTTTGTTAGAAATCCAGGTTCTATAACAGATTTCTTTCAACTTACATTGACCTTTATCTTGACAGACAACTTTTCATTTCAATTGTCTAGCACTTAAAAGAGAAAATGAATAGTTTTGAGCAGTAACTATGACAAAAAGAAATATTGTCATCTTGTTGAATCAGTTTAGCCTTTGATGACAGCAATGGGTCGCATTTTGATACATTTTTCACTGATACCAGCAGCATGACCTGCAAAAAAAAGAAAAAATCAATAGAATCTCAAACAACGAAGATAACTTTGACATGACATTTCACAAAATAAGTCACAAAAGAAATGAATCTAATTACTAAGCTATTACTCTGTAACAATTCTACAAAGTATTTGGATATGTTTGGAGCAGCTGATGTTGTTTTTCCTCTTTTAATCCTGTTTGTTTGAAAAGGTTATTTGTATAATGGAATAAGCTTCACTTTTTTCTATTCACTTGATGAAAACATCAAAAACTAAAGAGAAAATGACCACAGGGGATTATATATGACAACAAGAGACAGGAAATTATTAAAAGGTGCAGCAAGTCTTTTTCCTTACATCTTAGACTTAAAAAAATGATACAAAAATTTACTGACATGAAGTCACATGGCAAATTAATATCAATTTGCCATGTGCTTCAATCCAACACACTAAGATTTCTTGTGTTGACTTACATGTATCCACTACATCTGTGACATTTTTATATGATTCTGGTGCTTCTTCCATGACTAATTTAGGTGAGGCTACTCTAATTGAGATTCCTTTTTGTTCCAAATTTGCAAGCACATCTGTGTAGCTCAGATTCCTTCTTGATTTGGCTCTTGACATTGCTCTTCCCTGTAAAAGAAAAGAAAAGAATGTAATTTGATAACATCATTATTGTAGGTTTTCTTGTCCAGTTGTGTACACCCCTAACAGTTTTCAAAGTATTTGGGAGTGCAAATGAGACAAGACATAATGCTTCTAAAGTCATTCATCATCCATATCATTTGTGTACATGAAATGGAGTCAGAAGCTCAATTGCATGTTGCCGCAAGCCCAAGTTTCACTGATGGAATGGAAGAAAAAAGATGACTTTAATATGTTCCACTTAAGATTCTTTGTCTACAATAAAAATCAATAAAGGAGGCCTTTCATTCTGAATGTAAAGTGTATCATTTTACTATATAGGTTCAAAACAATAAGTTTCTGAAGACATTTAATACTCATATTAAAAAATGTCCTGCTGGTGCTCTACTTTTCTCAAAAGACTTTGTAAACATCCAATAGCTTCTTGTTACTAGCATTCCATATCACGTAAAAGGGCATTGAAAGGAAGCAACATTACATCTTTTTGCTTCAATTTCATCTTTGTCAATATCACAGATGGATCAGATCCACATTCTCCTCATTTTTCCCTTTAATCTTTGTTTTCCATAGAACTTCATTTCATTTTTTTTTTGTGTGATAATTCTATTCATGGCCATATCACAGGAGGTCAGATAAACACCTGATACAGTTTAAGATTTAAAAAATTCTTTGTAAGTTGGAACAACACTACATGGCTAACTAAGATTATAAAGTACTCTGGAACAAGAACTCATTCAAACAGTACTAATATTCTTTACGGTAAAGCATCATTATAATGCCATGAAAAGAGTAATACTATATTTTTAAAATCCCACTGAAATTTATTTTGTTGATGATGAGAATGTACCATCTTTATCAATAATTATGCTAATGTTTCAGTCAGAGCTTGGGGATATATGAATCATTATCAAGTATGAATGTCTATATATTATTTTTCATACATGTAGCCTGTGTGTCAAAGGTGTAGCTTATTCTATTAATTCCAGCTCTGATAAGTGTCACTGTACTTTTCTTGAACAGACAGATGATATTTAAACAAACATAAAGGCGATTGCCAGACTCCTTCAAAATATAATCTTATTCTTTCAGAGAAAAAAAATTATAGATACTTTCCATAAGATGTCAACACATAAATGTGATTAATTTCAAAAAACAGATCATGACTTAGAGATATTTAAAAAAATAGCAACAAAAATTATACCATTGTTGCTATCTTTTACCCAATAAGACTAGTTGAAATGTTCCACAATTTGGACAATTGGTCTTGTTTTCTTGATAAAATCATTAAGGCAATGACTCCAGTTTTCTTTGTAAAACCTTTTCTCTACTGTTTCTAAGGCAGTATAGACCTGCTCAAATTGCATGAATCCACTATTTGTCATATAAGCGTTCATTTTAAAAGTAAGGACGAACAGATGATGGTGTGTGCATTTTGTATTGTAGTACAAGAATATTTTCTTTTCTTAATTACAATGACTCTTAAAACGTGAATAACAAAATATATTGAAAAATATAATTATGGGCATTTTTTGAAAGGTACTTGATATCTTTCTCACAAGAATATCTTCATGTGATTCAGCTTCATATAAATACCCCCTGCCGACCAATCCAAAACAAAACAGATCTGTTTATTTGCATCACTATCAAAGTGAAACAGCAGAAATCATAATCTTCAGTGGGTCTCAACACACAATAACAAACAATATTTTGCAAAACACATGGTGTCACAAACCAGGTGAAGTATGCCCCCCACTGAAGCCCTCTTTTCCTTGTTAACTAACGTTCATACTAATTACTTGAACATTGATTATATGACTTCTCTTTCCTTTTCTATAAGACCAGCAGTGCTAATTAACTGACCATGTGTGGAAGTTAAAGGTGTCAAATTCACAAAAGTATTAATCAAATATCAATTATTTTCATCACCCAATGAAAATTACAACACCCTATATTAACAGCAAAACATGTCAAATCTGCCATAACAATTAACACTTACAGCTCCATGACAAGTGGATCCAAATGTTTCAACCATTCCATGCTTCGTTCCTGTTAACACATAACTACACGTCCCCATTGTACCCCCAATCAATACTGGTTGTCCTGTTAACTGAAAAGGGAAAATACACAAAAAGTATGTAAAAGAAGCCATATTGACCCAAATTTATATCCTGATTCCAATACATATCTAACAGAAAATCCTTTTAGGGCTTACTGCCCTAATAATATACAAATTGTCACATTCAAGCAAACTTTATAACTACCTGTACAGTATTTTTATGTTCTCAGTCAATATTTATTTTTAAGTACATTTTGTCTAATTCATTAAATGTATCTATTTAATTGAATCAACAAAAGAAACAAACAACATTTTGCAAGCTTTTGGGTTTTTTTTCAGTATTTTTTACCAAGGTAGTCATTTCAGCTGTTATGAGCTGTTCTTCCACAGAGCCCTGGGAGGGGTTTCCAATTCTATTTGTTTTTTCCCCCATAATGTTGATACGTAGAGGGTGAGAAACATATAACCACACTATTTTCAGCCATTGCTATCTGCGCTCTTTTACATGCCATGGGGATGATACCAGTCCACATTTTACATCCTTTCCACTAGATAGGGAAACAAGCCAGACATTTCTGATACCCATAGCACAGATGAGACCCCACTTTTGACTAGTTTCTAACCTGGTTTCTCCAATTGTTATCATACAGCAGATCAATAAATGTCAACAAACTTTTTGTAATAAAAAAATACAACATCTACCTGATAATCTACAGGAATGAGAGGGTGGTGAGGTGGAAAAGCTCTTGTAGAACCTTTTCTATGAACTAATAAAGTCTTTTCTTTCCCATCGATGAAATGTTGTTCAACTTTGGCAATGTTATGTGAAACATCATATATAACGTGCATATCCAAATCATCTGGTGTGGTATCAAACATTCTTGCAAAAGACTAAAAAAAAAAGAGAAACAAATAAAAACTGTCCATTTTGTCCAAAAACAAAGGCATTAATCAGTACACATACAGACACCAAAATTATAGTCACCTTTCATATTTCTTTTTGCTCCACAAAATTGTAAATTTATCTATTATTTTCATTGAATAAATATGCCATACTTATTCATTTGATTTATTCCTTGAACAACATTCTAAAGGTAACTTGTCAAAACATTTCAATTTGAAACATTTCAAAATTCGTGAAATTAATTAAATGAATTTTGCTTTAACAATGAGAATGGAAAATAGCAATAAATGGCGATGAAAAAAAAAGTCAATTTCATCAAAGACTCACTGTATACTAGTATTTCTAAACCATTAATTACTACAGATTTCAACTTTACATGTATTAACAATGGTAGATTTTTCTACAGGTTTTAATTACCTGTCTACACAAGAAAGTCATACTACTTCTGTTGACCCATGCATAATTAGCTGCTGCAGCCATCCCAGCCAGATATGTTTTTCCTTCTTCACTATTGATTTTTGCACAAGCCAATTGCCTATCATTTACTTCGATATTGTCTCTTTTCATGGCTCTCTCCATAGCCACAAGGGCGTCTGAAGATAAGGAAGAGAGTAGGAATGTTAAACATGACAATAACATAAATAAAAATATACCTTTCTCAAGAACTGCCAGTGATGAAATTACCTAACTATTCAATTTTATTTGCAATTTGTACTCTCAATATGATCATTTGAATAAATGCAAGGTGAATTCCGCAAATCAAAAACAAAAAAATAATATACGTATAACCAAATTAATTCAACTAAGATTACCAAAGCAATTTTCACAAATGGCAAATGATTATAAAATTTTCTATCTTCAATATTCTGAAAAATATCCAAACAATCAAACCAAAAACTTCCAAGGATTTAATCAAAGATTTTTAATTTTTTTTACCTGTTGCTACTTGATGTCCAAGACCTCTGCTTCCACAGTGGACCATCACACAAACTTGCCCTTTTCTTTCAATTCCCATTTTTTTAGCAGCAAATTTATTATATATTTCATCAACAACTTGGACTTCAGCATAATGATTACCAGCACCAAGGGTTCCAAGCTGTCAGGATAATCATGAATCAAATGTGAAACATACGCAATCATGATTTGAATAAAAAAAAACACTCACTTTGAAACCAACTCATATGATTCATATATAATATCTACTCAAAAAATATGCTAAAATTAAATAACAAACTGACAGGTGTAAATTTAATATCTCAAGATGAAAGGAAAAATATCTAAGCAAGTTTCATCAATAAATAAGGTGCCATCTAGTGGTTGACAAAATTCCCTATTATAGGCTACATCTGTTTCTGAAATAATTTACTAAGCTCAAACTTCAGTGTTAGATATGCTAGTCCAAACACTTAACACCATACATGAATTTATTCAAAGATGAGAAACTCCCAACAAATTCTGTTTTTTTTTAAAATGTGTGTAATATATAAACATATATAAAAATGGAAAAGAAAACTTACCTGAGGTAGGCCTCTTTTCTTAGCTCTTGCACTAACTTTGCTAGGGTCTGCCTGCAGCATTCTTCCATATTCCTCACAATGTTCTTTATCTTCTGCCCAAGCATAACCTTCTCTTAAAGACCAGTCCATCCCCATTTCTAAAGCTTCTTCTAAATCTCTATTGAAATAATCATGGGTTACAAGATTAAGAGATAGCAGGGGTGATTCCGTGCCGTAGATTTAAATCTGTGCTTGTCCCTTTCACAATACAAGGGCAAAATTTTCCACCCAGGAGAGTTCAAACAAATTACATGTACAAAAACTGTCCTGAAAGAAATTTACGTACACTATATGAGACTATATCATTTTATATAGGGCAACAATCTGTAATAAAAAAAACTTGAATCTTTACTAGTTGAAAACATTCCAAAAGCATACATGGGGGCATTCAGCTACTCTGTAGCCTTCATCAGCCAATTATGTTGTACTATGTCTATGGAATTTTTTTCAACCAGTCAAGAGTTAATTTTTTTTGTGTAACTTAGATTGTTGCCCTATGTAGGTTTTTTATATTACATAATGAACTAGTAAGATGAATTTACACACATCAATTATCTAAGTCGTTTTTTTCACTAACTGTGCAGGAGTTTTCAAAACATAATTACTTTGCTCCCATGGGAATGACTCCTTTGGAACCCACTCCTACTGGGATATGGTCAAACATACTCTGTGCAAGTTGTTCTTTGACAGGTAAGACATCTTTTTCTTGTAAATTTGTTCTAATAAGTCTCACACCACAATTGATATCGAAACCTACACCACCCGGGGAAACTACTGAATTTGGATCACTCATATCAAATGCTGCCATGTTACCTAAAACATTATAAAATAAACCATTGCTAAAATATTGTTTTGGACTGCTCCTTATTTTTTATTCCAACATTTAAAATCAAGGTTGCATACGTAAAAGACACATCTAACACAAATATTCAAGATTATAATTTTATCCATGGATTGAAATGTCATTATAATCTTTAAAAACACTTATAATAATACAATCAAGCTTAACATAATAACATCTTCATATGTAATAATCTGTAGATACTCACCAATGGCAAATCCATAACCTGAGTGAACATCTGGTAACCCAACTGATTTCTGAGAAAAAAAAGCAATTCAAAGAAACCAATCAATACTGAACCAAGCAGTGACGCTGATACACGGTGACACACACAAAAGGCTTTAAATAAATGTCATGTTGTTCAATATTCCAATCCTTACATCTCTTTGCGTCACATACAAAACACTTTATGTAGAAAAAACAACAACCTCAAATTAAACCAAAAGTCAACTTAGTAACAAACTTCAATACTTACACCCACTATACCAGGTAAGGCAGCAACATTAGCAATTTGTTTCATGCCAGGGAGAAACCCACCAAAGCCCCCTGTCTTACAGGATTGTTTCAGTTCCTCAAACATTAGATTTTCAAGAGTATCGTTTACATAGAATACACCTTCAACCTGAAAACAATAACACCATCATATTAAATACCTCATAAGTAACACTTGATTGTAAACTATTGAAACATGTCAGATTGTTAATTTGATATAATAACAAGTCATAACTTATACTGAACTATAAAAGAGATTATCGGACACTGTATCTTACATTCATATTTGGCACAAATCCTTTCTTGATTCTCCATGAGTAGGCATTGATTCTCTCCAAATATTTTAGCTCTTCACTGTATGTTCGAACCATGATGAATTATCTAGACAAAAAGAAGAAGTATAATAATTTTGCTTTACGCTTTACATCTACACGTAAAAAAACAGTTCTTTCGAGACATTTACTTTTTTCAGACTCAGACGTCTTGGAACTTGGAAGACTCCCTTTTTGTGTCCCCCGTATACCCAAGGGTAGGTAGAGTGCCACTAAATTGCTTATGCCATTATGGTGGCTCTTTTACAACAGAGTAGTATACTAACTTAGACTTAGTCTCACATTTGTGTTAAAACCAAATCTTTCCTACTCAGGGATTTTATGAATCAGGAACGTAGGTAAAGTACCAGTTCCCCGTAACACTAGAGTCTCACATCACATTTCAAGGGAGGGGGAGGGTGGGGAAGGTGGGTGTACATAAATAGTCATGATAATCAAGCACGGGAGCAGCTGCCAGTGCCACTGAAGCTGTCAAATGGGTTCAACTTCAAAACATCAAGGAAAGCTATCTCTTTAGGACATAGTCTTGTAATTATCTAAAACCAATCAAATTATCCCATCAATCCTGACCCACCATTGTATTGATAGTTAACATACATATTGTTATTCCCATATCACTTACTTTTCCTTTGCTTATAGTGCTGACGCTGGTCTTTTTATTTTTGCTTTATTTTTCTCAGTCGTGTAAATCTTCCTACACTAGATTGAATACGATAGATTGTTTGTGTCCGTCCAATACTA
>JAVSBT010278635.1:0-12250 GCA_033118115.1 Pharyngocirrus eroticus | reverse complement strand
TTGTGTAGTTCAGTGCAACAATCTTGAAAAAAAGATAGTTTCATAGATTCATAATAAGAAAGTCAGTTCTTTTAAGCATTTTTGAGGTCAGTGTCATGTTGTGAAGTGTTGTGTAGTGTTGTACAATGTTGTGAAGAGTTATGTTGTGTAATGTTGTGTAGAGTAGTGTAGTGTTGTGGTGTGTATTGTAGTGTAGTTTAGTGTTGTGTGGTGTCGTATTTTATAGTGTAGTGTAGTGTAGTGTAGTGTAGTGTAGTGTAGTGTAGTGTAGTGTAGTGTAGTAGGGTATAGTGTAGTGTGTTGTAGTGTTGTGTAGTGTGTGGTCATACCTGTCATGACAGTGTCTAGATAGAGGCAGCATTGGTTATAATGTGTTTGTAGAAGTATTTCGAAATTCCTGATTTTAAAGAATCCCCTAAGCATTTTTAAAAGAATGTTTTTTACTAAAAATAACATTATCATGTTACAAAAATATATTTTGTTCTTTATACTACTGTAAGATCCAGGATGTGACAGGCTGATTAAATTTGATGACGTCTTAGGACCTCTTTGTGCAGGACATCAATTCACCATTGACAGCACAGGTCCAAATTATGGATCTTTTGATACATGGACAGTTGTGACATACGAGGTAAATAGTGGTCGTTTCCTCCTCATCATCATCCTCAGCACCCTCATCATCAACATCATCATCCTCATCATCAACATCATCATCATCATCATCATCATCATCATCATTATTATCATCATCATCACTATCATCATCAGCATAATCATCATCATCATAATCATCATCATCATCATCATCATCATCATTAACATTAACATTATCATCATCAGGTGATCTGACATATCAGCTTACATTTTACTGTCAAAAACGTCACAGTGTTATTCCTTAAACTAAGTTAATATCTATGCTAGGTTCCACCATTCTTGTTTCCTGTTCCAAGTGATGAGAGTCATGAGGGAGCTATTCCTTCTATACTTATGCTATTGAGTGAAAGATTGAATGTGAGATTTGTGGTTGATTCCTACACAGAGGAGGAAGCCCCAATAGACCAGCTATTGGATCTTGTAGAGTATGGGGTAAGTGGGTTTTAAAGAAAGGAATATTTACTAGAAGAGCAAAAACGACATTGGTTTCACGCTTGTGAAAAATCATGATGTGTTCAAAACGAAGTATTTCCATCCACCAAAACGAGACAATCAAACAGAAATTGAAGCTTTAATGGGATGGTTGCACTATCGAGATAACCAGGGGTGACAGGTGCATCTGAAGGTGCGACCATCCTATTGTATTTTTAATGACTTATGGAATATTATTTATATCAATACTTCAATGCACGATAAAATGGCTGTCCTAAAGAATGAAAGGAGTTTATTTTTTATCAATGCAAAATAGCTCATCAGTGTTAACATTTAGTGGAAGCATCTTGTTTTTATATATATTTGAGACTCCCATTTATTATGTGTTCATCTTTCAGAAATACGACCTTGCCATTGGTCCATTTTTAGGAACATTAAATGAAAGGAAAGGGATAAGGTTCACAAAGCCTTTGATGGCTGATACACCCTATGCTCTAGTTCCAAGAAACTTTGACCACCGAGGTGTCAGCACTGTTGAAGACATCATCGACAGAGGGTTGTTTGTGGGAAGTGTTAAAGGCAGCGTGCATGCTGATTGGCTGGATAATAAGGTTGGGGTGACAGGCCGCCATGTTGACAGTGTAGAAGAGGGATTAGATTGGTTGACAAGAAAGCCGTGGGCATTTATTCTTGATGGATTCACAGCAGAATACATCAATAATCGGGTAGGAATATTTTACTTTATTTCACCTTCAATAGTTTCAAAGTCTAGCAAAAAAAATACACATACATTGTTGATAAAGTAACAGAGAAGCAAATACAATTAGGTTTGCCTAAAGCTATAGATGTAATCTCTGAACAGTTGCAATAAAAAATGAAAATGATAATTATTCGAATTGGCAGTCATTTTATTAAGTTTAGAGTTATCAGCTCTGTATGATAATAAATACATCACACGTTACAACATTTTAACGACCATACTTACTCTGTCTTATTGAATATTTCAATACATCTAGTGAACACAAGAAATATAGTTCAATATCTATGGTAACTCTTTTCCCTCCCTCTGGTGCAATTACATGTATAAAGAGATAATGTATTTTTTATTTGTTGCTTTACAGCCCCCATGTAATACCAAACTGATAAACATAAATGGTGACATATTTTCCCACAAAGTTGCTGTCTCCAAAAAGTCTCAGAAAGCTGATCTGCTCAACATGGCCATTTTGCTTTTGAGAGAAGAAGGTGCTATTCAGCTTGTCATTAATAAGCTGTACATCAACACTGCTAATGATGACAGTTCTATACAATGCTCAAATTAAAGTATTCTAAATTCATCACACACATCAATCACTAAAATGTTTGGACATAAACAGTTAATTGACATTATTTACAATATGAGAAATATGTACATTTTTTCAAATTTAGTGCTACAAAAATGTGAATTAAAGTGTTCTGAATTCATCACACCCACCAATCATTACATTGTTTATACATAATCATCCAATTAACAAGATTTACACAAAGTTAGTGCCACAAAAAATGTACAAAAAAAACTGACATGAAACTAAACATATATTATAAGAATATAGAAATAAAATGAATAGTGTTTATTATTCTTGTCCAGGTTTAAAACAGTTTTATATAGGCCTGCTCTACAGTGTAGTAGTATCAGCGGCATTTCTTAGAACTATTTTACCAGAGCCTTCCAGGTGAAACGAACCAACATAAGTGTATGATTAGTTAGCCGTACTCCCAATACTATAAATTACAAGGTTGCAATTATTATGCTGTAAGTCAAGACGAATGCATGGATTGGTTTTGAACTAGAGAAATTGTCCCTAAAAGAATAAATGCTTTATACAACCTACACAGAAATTGTACCTTAATAAATTAACGTTTGAAATTTAAAAAATTATACAACCTACTGAAATTGCACTTATTTTTTCTTGTCTTTTAATTCTTTGCTTCCTTTGCTGGTTTTGAATCTGTCTTCTTTGGGGTGATACCTTTCTTTGTCTTTTGGGGAATATTTTCTTTCTTTGCTTTGGCTGCCTTTTTTAAGATTTCTTGGTTGTACTGCTCACTTGTTTACCTTCTTTAGTGATTTTCTGACCTTTTGCTTCTTTACAACTGTCATTGGTTTATCTTATGTTCCAATCTTGAAGGATCTAGAGACACCAGTACTAGTCCGGTACCTTTGGTTGGGCATTGGCTAAAGCAGCTTTCAACTGACAACGGATACTCAGAGAGATCTTAACGATATCACCTTGTAGTTGCCTGCGATGTATTTCTTGATGGCGGCAATAAATTACCCCTTTCTGTCTTCCAAAGTATTGATAACAACAGTTAGTAAAAAAACATTTTTTTTTCTAAATTATACAAACAAATCCAGTGGCGTCGATGGCGTTGTTTTTTATATGTGATGAAATAGCAAATTAGCACTACCTTTTTTCTAAGCATTACTTTGTGAAAAGGTGTATTGCTTTGTTTGGCACCAGATTCAAGCATTTTCTCAAGGTCATGTTATATAACTATCAGTCCCTTTGAGTACTGTGTTAGGTGGTTATTGTTACTTATATACATAATTAATGCTGTTCAGGTAATACATCCCTTATATTTCTCTAATGTTGCTAATTCCCTCTTGGAAAAACTACCATATGTCAATGATAGTTCCAGAAACAATCATGTTAAATGTCACTATAGCAACACGGTTGTGCAAGATTGCTATTTTTCCCTTCAAAATGTACCCACTAGTACGGTACTAAAAGAATTAGAAAATGTAAGTGTAAATTGGGTTTGACGCAATGCCAGCCAGATTCATAAAAGATGGCCCTAAAGTAATCTGTGTACCCCTTACTCATATCATATGTTTGTCTATTGAAAACAATAAGATACCAGAGGAGTTAAAAACAGCTAAGGTCATCCCTATCTACAAAAGATTATCCAAAACCAGTGTTGAAAATTACTGGCTTATTTCTATACTTAGTATTCTCTCCAAAGTTTTAGAAAGGATAGTTTTTAATCAGATTACCAACTACCTTAATTTAAAGAAACATATTTAATCTATGAACATCAATCAGGCTTTAGAACTTCACACTCCACAGAAACCTGCTTAAACTACTTAACAGATAAAATCCGTAACAACTTTGAAAAAGGTTTATTCACAGGCATGGTCATGCTTGACCTGCAAAAAGCTTTTGATACTGTTAATCATAATATCCTATTAGAAAAGTTATTGGCAGTTGGTTTTTCCATCAACAGTATGGAGTGGGTCAGATCGTATCTTTCCAACCGTACCCAAATTGTTAAGATAGGGGGAGCCACATCAAAGCCTTCCTTGGTTACATATGGTGTACCACAAGGATCAATCCTAGGGCCTGTACTCTTTTTAATTTATATAAATGATCTTCCCACTGCAGTCAATTGTGAAATAATTTTATACGCTGATGACACCGCCCTTATTGTTTCTGGCAAAAATATAGAATATATAGAGTCCACATTAACTAACAACCTTAAAAAAGCATATGACTGGCTCGTACTAAATAAACTCTCACTTCATCCTCAAAAAACCGAAACAATCTTATTTGGCACTGCAAAATCCATCTAAAAAAAGGAAGGCCTCTTGGTTTAACATTTATGAATCAACCACTAAAGTATAGCTCTTCAGTCAAATATTTAGGGATCGATCTGGACCAAAGCCTCAATGGTGTTTCTATTGCACAAAATATTATGAAAAAGTGTAATTCAAAATTAAAATTTCTGTACAGACAATCAAATAACTTAAAATCTCTCCACTAAAAAACTTCTTGTCCATGCACTTTTACAACCACATTTTGATTATGCATGCACCTTTTGGTACTCTGGTCTCTCAACAAAACATAAAAAAACCTTCAAGTAATGCAAAATAAAATTATAGGTCTCATTTAGGTGCTAACGAATTTAAAAATGCTGGGTTACTAACAGTTTCTACCAGAGTAAACCAACTAAAATTACACACCATGCACAATATCATTTATGGGATCGCCCCCACATATCTAAAACAGGAAATAACTTTAATTAAAAATAGACACAATGCACACACCAGAAGCACACACACCTTAAATGTAGTTCCACCAAAAGTAAAGGGCCCTGGAGCCAAATGTTTTCTTTACACAGCAATAAAAGCTTGGAACTCTATCCCTACCCCATTACAAAAAATTGAAAATTAAAAAGAATCTGTTCTTAAAGCTGGAAGAAATTATGTAAATATATTGTCAACTTTTGTAATTATAGTTAATTGTTTATAGGACCGCAATGGAAATATATCCTAGGCTTTCTTGTGTTATCCTTGTTTTGTTATACATGCTGTTTTTACTTTTGTTGTATTTATTGTCATGTATTTTCATTACTAAATAAATCAAATCAAATCAAATCAAAATTAGTTAACCAATATGTACATCAATGTTATAACCTACACACTAAACAATTATGTATTTTTGGTGGCTGCAAGACTGTTATAATAAAATGTTCCTTTATCTTCTATAAAACAAGTGAAACTGTTGCATTCATTTTTGTTCAATAGCAGGCCTTGAAATTGAATAGCATTCTGAATCTTGTGTTAGGGGGTCACATAATTACTTCTGAAGTCTATCGTCTTCGCATCATCATGATAAAGACTATGACTGCAGACTTTAAAACCTCGAATGAGACTTAGTACAACTTGTGGCACCAAAGATTATTCAAATATGCAATATGTGCCCAATGACTGCTACAGGAGGTTTCTGGTCAACACAACATCATTTCACGAGAATCATCTCCAAATTAAGCCCTTTTGAATGTCATTGACATATGCACAGTTTTGGAACATTGAACACAATGAGTTATCCCTTCATCGTATGGTAAAGTTCCCCAATAAACCCACTCAATCAAAGGTGTCGCCCCCTCTGCTATGAGTTTTTTTATTATTGTGTTAACTAGCCTATCATCTATCTCCTGATCTCGGTTACTTTTTTTACAAATATCTTCCATCTCATCATAGGACAGGATAATTAAATCACGATAAAAGGTCTCACAGGGTAGCGTCATTACCTTATAAGGGAAGAAAGCCTCTATAGATGCTATCCATTTGTCTCCACCTTTTTGCAACGATGTCAGAGTCTGCTTCATCATCTTTTTGTATTTTTTTAGATCTGAAGAACCACGCCCGTAACGTGTGCAAAGTTCAGTTTCAAAATACATATAGACTGTACTAACTAAATTGATAGTAGGCAATAATGGATCAATCTTCCGTTTCATTTCTTCAAAAAGATCCTGATTGATACAAATTGCCCTGATAGAGTCTCGAAATAAACAGTCTATGAAATCTCTCTCCCAAAGTCTTTCAAGAGAGACCACTATCGGTCTAGAGTTTGGGACTTTCTTACAAAGCGTGCACACTCCATTGCCAACTCTATATGCTGACAATGATGAAAGCCCCACAATGATTTGTTCATTGTGTTTTGGGATGCACTCCTTTTCAAGAGGTTTCCCTTTGTTTTGCGTTTTGAGATCATACACCACATCCCTCAGTTTTGGAAATCTGTCAGCAAGGATAGACACTGCTAGGAAGACTTCACAATCCATGAATTCAATTTTCTCTACATAAGGCCATTCAACACTTAGTATTGCATCCATACATGTCTCATCCCCTCTTATAAGTTGAAGAGTTTTCACCTTTTTATTCTGGCTGTAGTATTCTAGTAAGCTGTTGGTTGAATCTTTGTTTAGGCAGCATCTACCAAAAATAAGCTTTTCGCCTTCAAAAAGAAAAACATTTTTTGGTGATAATCTACTGCATACATCACAAATTGATTCATATTTCATAGGTTTGGATCTTGCTCTTTCAATGATCACACTTGTGTCTGTTTTTGGTAAGCATTCTTCTTTATCCATTGACCATTCCCTATCATGTTCATCAACACCAATTCTAATACACAGACAATCAAAGGGGAATTGCCCCAACCCTTCTGGCATGGCACCAAGATTCTTCATATGTTGAAGAAAAATGCAGCTTCTTCTAGGAAATACTACTTCATCTGACTCATTGCCTTTCAAAAATATCTTTCCATTTTTCCAAGTTATATTGTCATACACAATACTTTCAATATAAGGAAAGGAGCAGACTAAACCATTGAAAGATACCAAATATTTACTTTTTTCAAAGTCGATTCTTCTCATATGTTCCCACTTCAATTCCAATATTGCAGAAACAAGCTTTTCACTGGCTTCTAACAATCTGATATGAGTGATATCTGATCTGCTGTTGCATTCTTCTAAGATTGCATCCAGTTGGTCGGTATCTACTACAGGACCGTCAATAAGCACCAGTATCTTTGGAGTAGTGTTGGCAGAGTTTTTACCTTTTTGCATTTCCAATACGTGTAAGGCAGCAGCTAAAGAATGAACTGAGGCACAGTGGACAGGGATGATACTGATATCACTTATACCAATATCTAAACTGTCAGCAGTGATATTTCGTTCATACAAAAGTTCCAAGTAAAAGGCAAGTATGAGGGGGTTGTATCCTTGAGAAGTCAATTTCTCTCCCAAGGTTGGGGTCTTTAAAGGTTGTCTTTCATCATCAGACTTTTTTGATATCTTTCTTGTATCTCGCATATCTTTTCTATTACCATCAGACTCACAAATGGTATTCAAGCAATTTACTGTATGTTTAAATGCCTCTTCAGAAATCCCAGCAGCAAAAAAGAAAGCATTTTGAAGAATATGAGATCTTGATAGAATCCCATGTTTTGTCTCTGTAGCAAAAATTTCAGATATTTCTTTTCCATGCTTTGTTAGATAAAGTCCTGCAAAGTATTCATGGAATAGCTTATGTCTGAAAAAGATGACTGCTCCGTCGTCTTCTATGTTAAATAAGCCAATGTTTGTGATATCTTCTAGTGACAAGTCAAATGTATCAACTAGATCAAGGGAAAAGCTAACTTTTTGTGATATAAGTGTATTGTATGCCAGTTCTGCAATACACTTAATTACCCTCCTAGTGGGTGGAGGAACAGAAGGTTCAAGAGGTGAATTTTCAAAAGTGACTTCGAACAGTTCTTCTTGAGGTAATTTGTTTCTATTGAGATAGGTGTTGAGTACTTCGATCAAACATTGGTTGAAAAGTTGAGTCGCTGTATCAGGGAGCCTGCCCATCTGTCTGTCCCATAAATAGCAAATTATTCCAGCATAGAGAGGAATTCTTATCAAGGCTTTACAAAAAAGGTGCTTCCTGCATTCTGCTAGTAACTGATCTGCCATATCTGTATGTTCATTGTCATCAACTTCTTCAAAATAAAGGTTGATGTATCTAACCAAAGTTTCATCTGAAAAACCAAGAAGGTTCACAGACAGAAATTGTGGAACATCAAAGTTCTTTTCACCCATTCTTGGTCTGCTGCTACAACACACATGTGTTTCTTCTCCCTTCAACAACTCTTTAAGTTCACAGTCTGGCCAAAGCACAACTTCATCTAAACCGTCTAGCAGAAATAATATTTCATCTCCCTTTTCATCAAGACATCTCTTCAAATCTTGTTTGTGTTCTTCTTTCATCAATTTCAAGTCATCACATATGATGTCTTCTAGTCTGTTACTTCTAACATTTCTTAGAGGAATGAGGAAGACCAGTTTGAATTTATCCATACCTTTCAGGCCATTTACCCAGTAATACGTGAGTCTGTGCAGTAACGTTGTCTTGCCAAAACCTGCATCTGCTTCTATCAGTATTGGAAGCATGTTTGGGTTGAAGGTATCTGTGAGTAGTTTTGTTATATCTGCTGTTGTGTCCACTTTGACCTGTTTTTCAGCCTTTGCCTTTAGTTTTCCTAATTTTCTTGTACTTGTTTTAACTCTCATGCCAGGGGTTTGTTTTCCTTTGCTTAAGTCAGGAGTTCTAGGGTTCCTTGTTGTTCCAAAATTGCTGCATCTTATTTCTAATGATGTACGGTCTAAATCCACAAAAAGTTTTGAAATTACTTCAAACATTGAAGGAACCCCTACACTGGATAAAGATTGATCCTTTTGGAATTTGTGTTTATAAGTTTTCTTCAGTTTTTCTCCCAAAATGTCAAAGGATTCTAGAATGAAAAAAGTATGTGGATATATTAATACATGCTAGAGAAAACGTTAGCAATCTTTGGTTTTGGGGTTTATATTAAAAAGCGAAATACTTGTTATTAAAGATGATGCAAACCAACAATTTAATTTTATAAAATCAGGTTTTTTTTAATACCAAATACGACCACTCACCTGTGACTTTAGGATCAGATCTGGTTTGAAGAGCAGCCAATTGGTCTCTCAACTCTTGGAAACGTTTCTCAAATAAGTTTGTAGAGGTACCTATCTGATTTTTGAGCGTATCAAATATGTTTTTCACTAAAGCTGTAAGAGTCTCTATGTTATCTTTTATTTCTGTTGTGTAACCAGATGCCTCGTTTCTGCTTGCTTGTAAATCCTTTTTGATTTGGTCAAGGATGTTTACAAGGTCATCTTGTGACAGTGGTTGGGTCAGGAGGTCTTTTAAATCAGCTGTATACTGCGCATGTCCAGGAGCTGTCACTATTCTCAATATAGCAGATTCCAAATCTTTCCAGTCATTTAAGAAGTCTGCATCCGAGGCACTAGGTGTCGAATGTGCATATTTGTTTCTGTAATACTTCAGTCTGGCGATGTCATGATATATGGCAGTGTCAACTGCTGCAGGCAGCACATCCCATTTAAAACCTTTTGGTTCTCCCAATTTTATTAAATTTCTCAAAAGCAGGACAAGCAAAGTTACATCAAAATCGCTTGAAGATGGCACACCACCACCTGGTGGAAAGAGTATATCCCACTGGTATGCACTAATGACACTATTTGTTTGTAATCTTTGCAGTGATGGTCGATTCCTTTGCAGTGTACCCTGAAGGAAAGCTGGTCTAAATCGTGGACAGTTGCCAAAGTAATCTCTCAGTCCCTTAGTTCCAATGTTTGACACCAGGAGTTGTAACCTGATATAATTTACGTTTTCTTTTGAAAAGGTTGGTGCAACTGCCATTGTGAAACCACAGGCCTAACCTAGAAATAAAATTATGTATGGGGAGTAATCCTTTTTGTGTTTATTCATAGTTTGATATTATGTAACTGTACAGACTTCCTATACAGTTCACACTCCACACGCTAAATGAGTTTTGACCGTTAAGCTCAACCGGTTTTTCAACGTAGTAGAGGAGCCAGCCACCTAAAAGCAAACCTTAGCTCAAACCGTCGGTTAGATAAATTCTGTGCACACCATATATTGCGGTGACAAAAGGGGCATATGATGACGGGGGATGTTGAAATTGATAGTGGATAATATTATGCCACATTTATTGTATTTGTTTACCCCAAAAAGCTAATATTATATTTTAACCCTGTGGATCATATTTTTCAAGGCTAACACAACATTTATATTTCAAACGTTGGTCACCTTTCGTGGGCAAAATGAAAATTGGCGCTGAAATGACGTTAATGATTTTATACAATATTCTCAAATTGACAGAAAAAAAAGTTACAAATCTAGCAATATTTTGAATAATACCCATAAAGCATTATGTGGTGAATATTGAAATTATAATTGATCAAGTTAGCTCAAACCGTCGGTTAAATACATTCTGACTATACCATGTTGTAGCCTTACCTCTGGCTCAAATAACCTGGGGTGATGTGGAATTCAAAAAATTAGCCAATTTCATGAATTTTTGACAAAAATTACCTTGTATCATACAAACACTTACGGAGTTAATAATTTGTGTTGAAATGTTAAAATGTTAAAATCAAATTATACCTAACAATGCTGGCCTTGGTAATGGTCCAATTAAAAGAATTTGGTGGAGTTGTTCGAAAGATATTGATATTTTACTATAAAAAAACGCAGAAAATTACGTAATTTTGAGTTGTGACATTAGCAAAATATTGTGTCAAAATTCCAAATTATGACTAAGGGTTAACATATGTGTTTTAAAAACTGAATCAGCTTATGTATTTGCCACAACAAATATTTCAAATCATCAATTCAATTCAAATATTCTAATGTATAGGTTAAATATCTCCTACCCCATAATACAGAAAATATTTATGTACTGATTTGTTGTCAGTGTTATTGCAGACTTAAGGGGGCGAGAGGGTCTAACTGCTTTTTTGATATGCATCATTTTCTATAAAAGATAATGCTATAAAAGTATATAATTTTAGCTTTAGGACTTCTTAAGCCACAGTTTAATGTCACTCAAATTTATTTGTATTCTATTTAACATTCAAAAAAGAAACTATTTAAAGTGATAAATAGATATACAGATCCACAGATATACAGAGGAGGCAATTTTGTTTCATGCCTCACAATTACAGGCTGCATAATAATATAAAAGTTATTCAAGTGAGGGTAAAAGAAATGACTTTTTGGGAAAATAAGAAAGAAATGTTGTTGACAGCTTTAGAACTAGAGAACCTTTTATTAAAATGAAAATATTTGCCTCATGTTAATTGTTATCATCTTGCTGCAAAATAGTCTCTGCCTACCCAACACACTTGACTATTTATTACTATAAGGAACTAAACAGTTTTAAATTTTGTTTCTAATGTTTTTTTTAAAAAAATGGTACATGTAAATTAGCAAAGTTGCTAATGTAATAAACCTGAGACAATCTTCTGTGGCAATTAGACGTTTAATTAACACCAGAGGTCGTTAATGAGTTCAAAATTGATTGCAAATACTGTACTTGGTTGGTTTTCCCCATATCAAATAAACAATGAAAGTCGACAAATCAAGAAAAAATGAAAATTGGCCGGAAATGGCCATACAATCTCTAGGGATCTAGGTCAACACATCTTTGATGCTATTCTCAAATTTGATGCTTCCGTGTCGCTTATATTAACCTCTAACTTGTAGACAACATAATTTTCAATAGGGGTCTTGCACAACACATCTATGATACTATTGTCAGATTTGGTGCTCCTGTGTTGCATAGTTTTTCCTCCATCGTGATGAGGGTAGAAGATGCCCGAACCATGGCAAAATTGAAAAAGATAAAAATTAAAAAAAACTGATGGAACAACCTTCTTGAAATTTTGTACATCAATTATGAGTATTGTAGTGCATCTAAAAATAGAATTTGGTAGAGATTGG
>JAVSBT010278413.1:0-12250 GCA_033118115.1 Pharyngocirrus eroticus | reverse complement strand
TTTTTTTTATTTTGCTATATAGAAATATAGTACTTCATCTTTAGACAGTAAAAGAATCACTGTATAGTTGGAAATCTTATCCCCTATCCTTAAAAGTCCAATGTATCTTCACTTACAGCACCAACAAGACATTCTACATATGTCCATGGGGGAACGGGTCCTGCAGAGGCCTCAAGATCAGACCAACACAATGCAGGGTGGAGTTCATATAAAAGATATTGAAAAATTCAAACTGGAATTTACCATCTGAAAGAAACAGCTAAAAAGAAACATTAATGAAGCGGAATACTTCTTAAAACTAAGGTTCAATTGTGACAAGAAAGATGCAATATACAAAAGCTACCATGCAGTATTAATTGATTTAAACATTTTGCCGAACTATATATATTATGTACACGTTGGATCTGCGATACAGAGGAATTATTTGGTGTTTGGTTATCAAATGTTGTGTTCAAAAAGAACTGTAATTGATAACAATAAAATGTTTTCAAATGAACAGACCTACTTATCTTTGTACCATTAAACGTAATGACATTTGACAAGAGAGGAACACAACAGCAAAAATACAACAAATACAGAAATAATCCAAAGACATTTTGATATGAATATAATCATATTTATTTACAAATGTATAAAACAAAACACACATTTTAGATTCAGTTTTGATTATTTTCGTAAAAATCCTTGAAATAAAGTTCACAGCTTAAAAATTAAAAATGCCCTGACATAAACAGTTTATATTTAATCCAAACATATAAAAGTCTAAGAGCTGGTATATGAACTAATATTTGAGCTGATTATGCTTGCTAGGATAATATCAATAAGTATATTGTAAAGACATTTCTACGTTCATATAGTTCAATAAGTGCATGTGAGATTTTAGTCCTCTCCATTTTAAACTATCCTCCATTGTGCGTTCTATTGATAAGTTTTGTTTCTTTTGCGGTTGACATTTTATTCTGTAGTTCATGTACAGACAATTTGCCCAACCAGTAATTAAAAACCTGTTAGTCACTGGTTGAAGTGCTCATATAATTTGGTACTCTTTTTATTTTAGAGCCATGAATATTTTCATAAACAGAAATTAAATACCAACACATGACATGGTTCAATATCCAAAGTTAACACAATATTTTTTTTTATGTGCACAAAAAACACTTTGGTATAATAAACCACAGCTAAAATCCAAAAGATTTTGCAATATACTATTTGACACCCAGAAATATACACTAATTGTTGCATAATTATGGTTTAACCAGACTATGAATAAATACAGCTCAAAAAGATACAACATAATAAATTATTGGTTCAAACATTTCATGTTTCTTCAACTATGCTCACATTTTCCTACATGCTTCAACTGGTTATAGCCTGTACATAATATGTCAGGAAGAAAAAGAGATAATATCACATTTTATGTGTGTTAAAATAAGTTCTATCATTCTATTTATAAAGTATATTAAAACATAATATTATTATAATATATAATATATAATCAACCACATATTCCTTATATCCAGAAGTGATATATGATATCATGTTTCAGACACAATTCTAAAACCACAGCATCATGCATTGTGATTTTCTAAATTATAAGCAAGACATTTCTCATTTGGGTCATGTGTGAGGATTTTCCTCCAGACAAAACTTGGAAAATTGAAAAATTATTTTCTCTCAGGTTGATTTGCTTTCAAGTGTTTGTGTTCAGAGAACAAAAAAAATCCACTAATTAAATGGAAGAGATTGTGGCACCAGTTTCTGGATAAATGCTCACACATGCCCAAACAAATCATTTTCATGTTAAAAACAATCCTTTAAACAAAGTATCAGTTTCCTTTCTATTGACATGACACACCCTAATATTTGTGACAAATAAGTCTGTCAACAATCAGTCCCCATTTTTTCACTTTCAAAATATTTCAAGACTGTTACAAGACACATTTTGATTACAGACCGTTTCACCTAAGAGAGTATATTTCCCAAACTATTTGTTTATGATTGCTTTCTTGCAGCTTATTCAAACATGTTAAAAAATGTTTTTTGCCGGCATTTTAAGAATTCTGTCTGCAATATTTTAAGTGGTTCTTGAACTTGACAACTGATAGTTCTGCTGACAAATTTCAAATTCACCATTTATTTCCCTTGGTTACATATAAAGTAAGCCCCCTTTTTTCAATGTTTTTAACCAAGGTATTTTTCTGGTATGTGATTTAGTGCATTCTTAGTTTTACTAAAATGTCACGGCCTACTAAAATATCAACACAAACAATACTGTCTCTGTTCACCAGTTAAAAATTAATCATGGAATTGTATCAAGCAAAATTTGAGATGATCAATTACATCCGCTGTGCCCTTACAACAAATAAGAATAAGTTTATAGAAAAAAAAAGTGAAAAATGACCTAATAATGTCTTTCTTTCTTTCTCTTCTGGGCTCCTACTTGTAGGAGAGGGTCATGCCTACATTTTAGGGAATGAACTCACTGACCACCTTTAAACCCCTGGTGGCCCCCCATTAATGCAGCATTTTGGCACATGTATTTATGATACCTGTGTATCCCCCTGCTGGATATGCAACTGCATGGGGAAACCTAAAAATGTCTCGTGTCCTTCCTAATATAATAATAAAATTGCATATCAGGCATGTCCTTTTCAAACTTATATCAGAATTCAATACTTATTCCACAAGTCACAACACTTAAATTGTTTTCAACCTTCAGTGCAGAAATATTGCTTCTTTATACAGTAAAGTTCAAACATGAAAATTCATTTGAGTGTCGAAGGCCCAATACATTAGAGATGTATTCATCTAATATACTAAAATGTTGCACCCTACTTGTGAATCCCCTGTCAGTAGCATAAAATGAATATAAAATAAGCATGCCCATTTTAACCATTTTTTAATTCTATATGACATGGGAGTCAATCGATGGGTGCCAAGGCAAAATAAAATCCCAAAATGGACGGAATGGTAATTTCTTATCATGAGAGTGTTTCGTCTTTTTTTCTCAAATAAGGTTGCATATAACTTTGCATAACCTCTGAATAGATGAATATGACAAGAGATGACAACAAAACAAAAATTCCTAGCTATCAATCAACAATTTTGATCAATGAACACACAAATTAAATTATGACAATGTGATTACAAAATGCAACCTACAAATTCTGCAAGGTCCATATTTCCAATGATTAGATCATTTTTAATTTCTATTCTATCTCCTCTCTCTCTCAGATTTTTGTTCTGAAACAGAGCCCAAGTCTGCAATGTTCAAGCTTGGTAACCAGTACCCATAATAACCTAGCACCACATGTTTAATTTCATGAAATATCATAGTTATTCTTTTTATGAAAAGCAATTCATCAAAAAATTGGAATACTTTCAATATAATTAAAACATATATTATAATTTCACAGTAATATAAATATCAAACCTTGATTAAGAATATGTTGCATTTCAATATACATAGTCAATTTATGATTATCAATAAGATAAATATTTCATGGAGCCATAATAATACTTGTATGATTCTACCGATCTACCAGGAAACTGATTTTTATCAATGTTGTACATTTAATATTTTGTTGTAACCTAATAATACAATACCAAACCTTATTTCTGTCTCAACCCAACAATACATTCCCACCCAGGGTAAAAAAAAGAATAATTTCACCTAAAAGCCTCTAATAAAATCTTATACAGCCTATTTCTTTTCAGACTATTGCTACTTTATATTCCCACAAACCCTTCACAAAATTAATGTGTCCCTTTACCCTTATATTGCCAGAATATTTACAAATGAGATGTCTGTTCATATTCTGTTGTTACAGCTGTATTATTTGTATTTTCTCTTTTCCGAATGACATGATCTGGACTGGACTCTGGAGATGAAGGACTATCTGGAGAATTTTTGTTCTTTTTTGTAGCGCAACATGTGTCTTCAAAACATGTCTTTTCTGGTCCACATTCCAGTGCACACTCTCTTTCATGCCGATTATCTTCAATCTGTTAGAGAGATAACATCTAACATATTACAAACTTATTCATCAAAGACAGATTTCAGGTTGCCCTAATCAAATTAAGGTTTTCAACCATGAACTGCTAGAGAAAAAATTAGCTTCATTTTAATTGAGATATTTCAGATATTTGCAGTTAAAATGATTAGACAGACATTGGCAATTATCTCTTGACAAGATGCTAAATTAGAAAAAAAAGCTGGCAAGTTTGAATCCAACACATATTAATGGATGGTAAATTATTCCTAAGTATTTTGCATAATTATGTGATGTTTTTTACTCAGCAGCAATGTATCATTTGAATAAACAAGTGATTTATGATTAAACCACTTTACAAAAATAAGTTTCTATAAAAATCACTACAGCATTCAACACAATTCTTGCAAATGACAATTACAACAAGAACAGAAAAATATGGTCGTGAAATCGTTTTGTGAATTTTGTAAATCAAAACCATTTTCTAATAAATTTAATAACAACATAAACAAGCAGTAAATCAGAAAGCAGTAATAAAATGTAAATGATTAGTGCAAAGATGAACAAAATAAGTATCTTTTAGATTTTTTTCTCTAAAAGAAAAACATTTTGTTACTGCTTTCTGTTAGTAGATAATAACAAAAATAATAAAAAAGTGAAATTAAGAAGTTGCACTACAACATACCTACTAGTAGAGAGGAGATATGGTGGAAAACAAAAGTCTCTTGAAATCCGTAGAAACAAAAAGTAAAGCCTCACGTACGAGTGTCCCCTTTAATACTTTAATCCTGCTTTTTAAAGTAAATGCAGGCATAATAATATGACTGAAAATAAACCATCACAATGTTGGGAAAGGGGGCAGGAAAGGGGCAGGAAAGAGGACTTAGTTGCTTAACTATACATGCTCTGGAGACAATACATTTGAATGATTGTTATCTGTCCAAATATTGTAGATTTAATTTACTAAAAGACCCTAAAAGTATTCTAGTTCACAAGAATAGAACTATGAATTTCTTGTTCTAATAAAACAAATCTGAAGACTCAATTCCAACACTGTACTTGAATGTAGTCACTAAAATTTTGGACAGCATGTACAAAATGTATCAAAGGACTTAATAAACTAGTCATCATATATCATTTGCTTTTCTCTATCACACAGTAACTTATGTCTTGTAGATTTGTTTAAAATTGTAGGTCAGTAACATTTTAGGATAAGTTGCACTTTACATTCGGTATATTTTTGTCAGTTTTAATGGCATGATTATTTGCTGAGATTTGCTTGTTTCTTGGTAAAAATGGTACTTAATAAAAAGGGTTTGAATATCAAAAATCTCTCTAACTTTCTTATCTTTTTCCTAAGCAGAAATCTTTTCGATACTTATTCTATCACTTTAAAAGATTGAATCTATTTGTCAGACTCTTATGATGTATGTCTTCAAACTTTTCCTTCATCCTAATTCCATATAAAAATTAGCATGCTCTTCAATTCAATTCAAAATTCCTCCTTCATTCCACACATTTCTGTGATGTTATTTAGACTTTTCAGTACTCAACTTATATCAAAAGACTTATGCAATAATAACTGTCCTTAATATCATACTTTTATATCCTGGAACTTAAAAACTTTAAATGTTCAACTCCTTTCAGCCCCAACCATTAACTGTAACAAACAAACTTATATCTCTAAACTCAAAAGCCCCCCCCCACCCCCTCCCCCAGCCTATATTCCTAGAACAATTAACTACTCTTACTTTCTCAGGTTCTACTTCCACAAGTAGTGTATGCTCAGAACTCTATAGATACAGGAGGTCAGAAGAATTAAAGGTTAAAGGGTTCAGGTGAAGTTGAGGGAAATCAAAGTGCACATGTGAACAAAAGGAATTTTATAAATGTGAACAAAGCTAAGCACAACAAAAAATGGAAATAAACAAGCATCAGAAATCTAAGAAAAGAAGTGAACAGACTTCACAAATCATGCTATGTAAGTTGTACGATAAGCAAATAAAAAAAAGAATGAAAAACAATAACAAAAGAGAAATTTTTACTTACATCTATAAATTCTGGTTGAATTGTTGTTGAGTGGATTCCTTCATTATGGAAGAAATGTTTGCATTTTGTGGCTATTTTCATGTATTCCCTAATATTTTGGCACCTTATATGAGCTGTAGCAATAATACGGTTTCCTGTCAATTGCCATACGTGGAATTCATGCACAGCTGAAATACCTTCAACCTGTGAAAAAAAATGGAAATAGGGTTACAGACTACTCACCGTTTCAAGTAAATAACATTTTGGGAGATGGAAATATGGTTTTGTAATTCCAATTAAGTCAAGATATTTCTTCTGTTCAGCTTAAGATAACACATTGATCTGGAAAACTGCTTAGAAATTAAGGATTCAATAAATGAGAAAAAAACTCATAGTTCTAATGTCTAAATTGATATCACAACAAATTATGCTTTATGAATAACAGCGAACGATTTAGAATTTTTTGGCTACATGACTAGATAGCATGTTTATTAAGAAATTGACAAATTTCTGCTGGACTGGATAATACTTTAACATTGGGCTGAAACAGTCTTTCGGCCTGGTGTCTAAATCAGACGCTGATTGAATATATTCCCTGGCATGATAGCTATGATATTTTTTTGACTGTGCTTACCTCTTTAAGTAATTTTTCTTGTATGTCTGCCACTCTTATATGGGCAGGTACTGTTTGCAGTAAAATAAATGAAGATTCTTTTACTGAAAAGAGATAATCACAACTAAAATGAAGAAAAAATGCATACATGTATTTTCATAAAACTGATACAGTAAATAATGATTACTTTCAAAAGATATTTTTGACACAACTTGTGAGACTATTTTAATATAATTATTTCATTGAATAGGAAAACATCTCAACTCACATAATGGTATAGTAGTTATTAAAATGATGATGACTAATATGATACTGAAAAAAAGAGAAAAAAATAAATACATTAGGAAAACTAAATCATTGAGTAAAAAGATTTTTTTAAAGATAAAAACAAACAGATCTTTGGTTCTTTGTCAGATTAATAAAACTACAATGAAAAATAAATACTTAAATCTAAATTGTATCTATCTAAGCAGTGATATGATGATAGATTATAATTTCAGGGTAAATATTTGTTGCTACTTGGCTTAAGACCTAATAGAATAATAACATCAAAAGATTTTGCTCCACTAATCAACTTTTATGAGATAAGTATATCTATGTGAAAATTCCTTAGTTTACCTCATAATAGGATCCATGGCATATTTCCAATCACCTTCCACATATTTAATACACAAACCACTGATTATGACAACTACGGAACCAAGAGCATCGCCAAGGACATGGAGAAAAACACCACGCATGTTCATTTGAGAAGCAGAGGCTGAAAATATAAAATGTGACAGAATGATATCTTGGACAACATGATTTGTGGCAAAAAAAAATGTTGTTTTTGTTTAAAGTAAAGCTTCCAAGATATGTCAAGTAGCTTCAAATGTCCTTCACCTTGGGATTTAAGATACAAAAGGTTACTGTGCTATCATTTATTCATATTTACTAGTATCTATTTTTGAAGTAAACATGAAATACAATATAATTCTTTAATCACGAGGAAAAAGCATAAAACAGTGAACTTACCATGTTTATTTTGAACGGAAATTCCATCTATTTCTTCACTGATACCACTAACTACCACGTGTTCAACCTCAAGACCCTGTCCATCTGTGGAAACTTGGATTGATCCATTTGATAATCTTTTAATGTTGGGTCCTTGGCGTAAGGGTCCAGTTTCGGCCAAATCATCGTTTTCTTCTGCAAGATTGTTTTTTTCTTCTGATAATGTTATGACAAAATATGATAAATTTATTGTTCACATCTATATCACTCTATAGTGATCTTAGAAACAGTTGTTCCATTGATGTTTGTAAATTTGAGTTAAAGACCTATTTGTATAGGCAGCGTTTTGTATGTTAGTTTTTAGTGTAATAGTGTGTAAAGCCCTGGTAAGCAATGCGTTAACAGGCGCTATAGAAATGTTGGACTATTATTATTATTATAGACAAACAATTATAATACAGAAAACAGAAACAAGTGGTCAGGGTGCAACATAAGTTTTTCAGAACAAGCTTTTAAAAGCTGGAACAATAATTTAGAATCCCATGTTTTCTGACAAATTCTTGAGGGTCCCATATTCAGACCCTTACTATTTTGCATCCTGAAGCTACATTTACTACAGTAACATGTGATTGCGTACCTTTCTGTGGTGAATGACTGTGTCCATGCCCATGTCCATGGCTACTACCACCTCCATGACTGTGTCCATGTCCAGCAAAAAGAAACAAACCAATGATATTAACAAAGAGACCAATTCCACCAACAACCATCAGGAGGTCTACATTGTGAATCTTTTCAACTGATGCTAAACGTTGCACTGCCTCCGTAAATATGGTAAAGCAAAGAGCTATGAGAAACACAGCATTCACTAGAGCCCCCAAGACTTCTGCTCTTGCCCAACCAAAAGTATTTTTCTTACTTTGCCATTTTGAAATCTGAAATTAATAACAGATGATACAAATTAATAAATACCAGCTTCATTTCTTTTTCAAGAGATCAATATTGTTAGGTCCTTCACATATAAACAATAAAAATATCAATGTAATCCTGAATATCTGCATGGTGTTTTTTTCAAAAAAACTAATCTAGTCAAGCCATAATCAAAGTCATTCTAGATGAACAGCTCTTGGCTAGGCTATTACTTTACCCAATACATTCAGTGTATGGATGAAATCTCAAGAAAAAAATTCACAAAAAATCATTGTATTCATATCTCTCTCTCTCAAACAAACAAACAAACAAACTTTTAAATCTTGCGGTCTTTTTAAGAGAAGACTTCACTTCCACAAATTCCATACGAGTACTTACCCTTACAGAAGCAAAGCCTACTAAAAGTGCCACCACATCTGATAACATGTGATATGCATCTCCTACCAAAGCTAATGAATTGGTTATATATCCAACAATGATTTCGACCAAAAAGAAACCACCTGTCAATACCAGCATGGATAACAACCGGCATGTCTTTCCACTATAACGTCCCATTCTCTACTGGCTTTTGGGTGAAATGTTGACCTGAAATAGAATGGTACAAATAGTACTAACTACTAACTAAACATTCATACAAACATAATTGATAACCTTTTCTCAGTTTATGATTCTGTAATGACTGCAAACCAATTAAGTATTCACCTTGCAATTGTAACTACACCAACCCTATCATTTAAGCTCAATCTATAAAGCCCTTTCATCATGTAACTACAAATTATATTAATATAGATCAAATCTTGATCTGTGTATCTTGTATTTTAATTAACTCCAGCGATTGATTTAGACGCCAGACTGTGGGACCCGCTACCAATACTCTTAGACTTGTACTTTAAGTGTCAAAATAAAATTAACTGATATTTCATCATAGACTCACAAAAAGAATACAAACAATTTAGAAAGTCACTGTCCTAATGTTATGTATGATTAAAATTAAGATGTATAGAGATTGCTTAAGTTAATACATCTTATATCATTTGGGTTATAAGGATATGTGGTCTGTTAATATAATAAAGTTAAACAGCAATTAAAGAAATGGTTTATACATTATATCATTCTAACCAAGATTGTATATTAGATTGAGCAATATGGTACAATCAAAGACAATAGAAATATTCCATTGATAATGGACTTGTTGTCTTCCTCATTATGGACAGAAAACAAGATCTTGCTCATTTCATTCATCTTATTTTTTGCTGGTAGCTCAGTACGACTGTGTTGGTATATTTTGAGATAATGTAAAATAGATCTTGACATAGTGTCAGTCATTTGATATTTGTTCTTAAACTCTTCAACAATATGGATTAGTTGGCCTATCCTTTGCTGAATCCTATTGAATACTACTAATAAGTCTAATTCTAGTAAAGTATAACATAATATTGTGAGATCTAGCTTCTAATACCTTCTCAGGCTTCTGTATTCTTCAGCAAGATTATTTTCTTAGAAATTGGCAGAATCACTTGTCAGATTCAAGTCTTATAGGCTGCAATCAAATCAAATTTGATTTCAAAGTGAGATTTAACAAGCACTTAAAATGTACTCTAGTGACATGCACCGAAAATATCCTTATTTCCACATAATCCATTCAGCATGTAAAAGCATCAATCATAAGTACTATTAAATGCTGCCAAGCAATACAGTGTGTTACTACTGTGTAAAAAGGTTGCATAATATATATGGCTTCATACTCATAGAAACAATATAATCATATATTCATACGACTATGGTTCCTTCGTTGTTTACAAATGAAAGTCCATTTAGATAGATAAGCCCCTTAGAAGCTAGTTCACAAGAATGCTAGGTGAATAAGTAAAGCCTGGCCTCAACTCAAACTTGAAACAGCTGATCATCAATCATGCTTAACTTGAGATTTATACACGAGTAAACAATGATCCTTGGGAAGAAATGATAAAAGGCGATATGCCGGTCAAAGGCTGTTTTAGTTTTACTTACTGTGATTGTTATCTTGGTCGAATTTGTCCCTTTGATAAACTAATATGGTGGTTGTAGAATAATTTTGCGCTCGTCTCACTACTTTATTTCGTTTGTTCATTCGACTTGCACTCGACACGCTAATTTTAACTACCATTTATCTCCTTACTCTAATATTCTCTGAGTAATAATTCACCATTGTTGACTCAATCACATCGGCTTATTCACTTTCCAATCAGCTAATTCTTAGTAATATTTTCACCTTAATCCTATTATTTCTTTTACCAGAATTTAATTTCAAATAAAGATTTAACTTGATATGTGATGTGACATGAGTAGACCAAGGTCAAGGTAGGAAACTGTGTGTTCAACTTCCGGTTGACTAGGCGAAGTATTTATCCGAAATAAAACGCTCTATCATAGCTTACAGGTTAGACATTTTTATCTTCAGATTTTCCAACTAATTTATGTTTTCACCTCTATTCCATGTATGGACTTTATGAAATTTTCGTTTGGTCACATTTACAATATATGATATAACTTAGTTGAGATGCTGTTTTTGCCCAAACTGGCCGAAGTCCTAATGTTATTGTCAGTAATGAGAAGTCTATACTTAAAGCTAATTTTATTTGTAACCACATGATTAAAATTGATAAGCATACTAATACCAACCTTTAAATGCACCCTAAGCCTGCAAGTAATAAGGTATCCTAAGTTAGAACATACATTTCACATTTTCCACCACAAGAATATGACAAGACACGCAAGAAATAGCACTGCTGGATCAGTATACACATATCATGAAAGAAAGAAGGATGCAGCACAATCTGGATATGGAAGCAAAGAAACACGACTTGGAAAGGATTCTGTGAAGGTATTATAATTTTTTGATATTAAATTTGTACGAATTAAAGGAAAAAATCCATCGATATTCCCTTAGTTGTATATAGTCCAATTGTTTGAGAATCAGGAACCTGGTCACTCACTCACTGGTAGTCTTGAAAGACTGCATTAGGCCTACTATCTGAATAAGTGTATTTAGGGACAGTGTTTTGGATGAACTGTTTTGGATTATCTACAATCAAGATAAAGCTCTGAACTGGGAGATAGTAGACTCTAAGGCCCAATATATATATACCTTTAAAACTGGGTGTTTTTTTTAGGTTTTTACCATCCGCCCACTCGATGGATGGATGGTAATAACCTAACACAGTTAACAATATAATTGAACAAAATTTCAATATTGTGTACTTACTCAAGTCATGCCAAGCCAACTTCTTGCATAGAATATGATAAACCCTCAATTGGTCTGAGTAGATAATACTTGATCTATTAAAGTTTTTAATCTCAATTTTCAGGAGTTTGATTGCTGCTCTCTTACTCTCCAACCTTGTAAAAATCCTGTTGTAACGTAAGTATGATTGGATAATACAAGTATTGTTAGGAATACAAAGGTCAAGTTTTCACATTGCAATGTGAAGACTACAGGTTGTAACGTAAGTATGATTCGATAATTCATGTATTGTTGGGAATACAAAGGTCAAGCTTTCACATTGCAATGTGAAGACTACAGGTTGCAAGAATTATAAAACTATTTTACGAAACAAATTCATAAGTTTGGTAGTCTTTAATAATTGTAAATAGTTCTTTTAAACCAAACTGAAGGAAATTTTTTTGAATTACCTTGTTAATATTTTCGACCACTATG
>JAVSBT010278302.1:0-10129 GCA_033118115.1 Pharyngocirrus eroticus | reverse complement strand
TCTACTGTATCCAAATAAGACTAATTACCATCTTGGAAATCATTCTGATCCTCTTGATTATCTTCTATATAGATCTTGCTCTGTTTTTCTAAAACTTTTGTTGAAGTCCAATTTCTATGTGGAGTAAAACTGTATCCATTATGCTGTTGTTTAAGGAGGCTCTGTGGATTTTTTCTTTTCAATTTCCCAATACGTCGACTTTCTAGACTTATATCAAAATTGCCATAGCAAGCAACAGCTTCTCTGTACAGTTGTTTTCCTATTCTGTTTTGCAAAATAAATCTATAGTAAATTAGTATATCAGCAACTTTGTTTTGAGCATAAATGTATTCTATAGCTTTATAATTCAAAGATTATTGGGTGGCGGGGAAGCGGGTATAACTAACTAAAACTTAAAGTACATCTTTTACATGCTCATCCTTATATTTAGGACTACTGTTAATATTATACAGATTAGTGACACTGACAGATAGAAGATATGGATGTCATATTTTTGAAAAAAAAATATGAATAATAAGCTTAAACATTATACCTTCTGCGAATTTCACCAAATATCAATCTTCTCTGTAGAATAAAAGTGATTGTTGAAGTCATATTCAACCTTCTTTCATCAGTCTGAACATATATATGTCGATGGTCTGAAGCTGACTACTCTACTGTGTAGTGTGTTTGTCATCTAAAATAGACTAAAAAAAGAAAAATATTAATTATTTAATTGTAAGGAGAATCTATCATGCTCATGTTTTCAAAAATACTTTCTATCATGTGCATATTACAATTTGCATGCATAATGATGTTGAATAATGTACTATTGTATTTTCACTGCTAGATGTCAAGTTCTACTTCTTTCCATGTTGTCATAAGCGATAATAAGTATATTTCACTTCTGTTTTTGTAATTCGAGTCACTAACACGAGATGGCGTTGGTTGAGTTCTCTGTAACGACTTTGTCTATTGGATATTTTCAGCCAATCAAATAGAGTCAATCAAAGAAAACATAATTTACTCTGCTTTTGTGGTGTGCTCTAGGAGCCGACAGAAAACAGAAACAAATATGTCATTAAATGCCGGTAAGTAAAGAATTCTTTGGTTTTCGATTGATAATAGGAGTGCAGCATGATTTCTTCTTGATTGTACACACCATATAGATAATGATGAATATATTTCATGGACTTCAAAGTGTACGTGGATTCAGGCAGCCATTTACTGATTCTGACATTTTTAGCATCATGAGTTCCTCGCATACGGCGGCGATGCAAGACATGATTTGCATACAAAATTGCTAGAATTATTCCTATGTGCTAGGTTTTAAATTAGAAATATTATCCGGTATTATTAGCGAATGAGTTATTGTAGAGGTTGCGATCAGAGAAATCATGTATAGTCCTTTATCATTTTCACTGGAAACTCTGTATTTTGACATATTTTCAATCGCTTTTGAGTTTGAGCCTTGGTGGAATTGGGTTGATTCCAGGAATGTCAAGACAAGCCAACTTAAATAAAAACTGGCTCACATGAAATAAACTCAAATCTCAAACAATAATTGCTCAGAAAAATCCTAGCTTTTTAAAGCTTTTCTGACTTCAAGGCAAAAAGGAGTATTGATGCTCTTTTGATGCTTAAATTCACTTTCACAAGAGAAGATGCTGGAAGAAGATGACTCATGACTCATTCATGATTCCATTCAATAAGACTCTTGGAGAACAAAGGTTCCAAAAGATTGTCAATTCTAGTGAATGAAGAACACAATCATTATCACATACACAAAATGGAAGTTGTACTCTGATATATACACCAAATGTTGACACTTTGTTATTTCTTTCTAGAAACACTACGAAAGTAAATGTAAAAGAAGGTGCTGTGATTTTTTTTTCAATATTTCCTTTTAACAGCACCACCTCATTTAAATGATAATGGAAGTCTTTCAATTTCTCAGTTAATAGGAATCAAAAGAATGAACTATGGAGAAAACCATGCATTATTAATATTAGATTTTATGAAGAGAATATATTTATATTATCCTACATGTGTAGATACGAATCATTATTGTACAGTAAGAAATCTTTCTTATCCTTTACATAATCAAACGTATACATAGCTACGGTTTTCTTGGCATTACTGTCTGTAGTAGGTTATATTATCTTGTATGCGTTTAGATGGTTGCAATGTGGTACTTGTAAAGGTCAGGCTGTCTTGCCTACCAAGTATAATAACCTCTGTTTTTGCTGCAGGGAACATTTTGTATTGAATGTACTGTTAAGGCGATGTATTCTTTTTTCATTGGTATTTAATAGATGGACATATCGAATTAGATATAAAGGTGAAACATGATTCTCCATTTTTTACTACGAAAATAGAATAATCTTTTATATCATATTTTATAAACGAATATACATGTGAGAAAAACTCAAAAATTACACATTTGGGACTACTTGATAATACATGTACTAGTTATTTCAGTTCAAATATTATTATTTTTTTAAACATAAAGTATTGGTATTTACAGAGAATTAACAGAGGTCTTAATTCTTGTTTTCAGAAATGGTTTTGACAATTTAGTTGCATAGGGGAGATGTTAAATTGATTCATTTGGCTTGAAATTTAAATTCTACTGACTCATTTGATAATTTCCTTGTTTTTTTGAAATGATGCAAGACTTTAAAATCATTCCTTATTTGCCCATTCCTATTGGAGAGTTCATGAGTCAGAAGAAAACATGGAAGCTTGTCACAGACCTCCTCAAAGGTTGATATCACTTATAAATCCTCTACAAGACATTCATGAATATGAATGAGTCATAAAAAACCTAGCATTGTTGAGTTAATGAAGTGTTAAGCTTGAGTCTTTATAGGCCGCTAACCATTTGAAAAGTGTAGAGTATTGTCATAGTTCATTGTGTTGAAACTATCAAAAGCATGTAGTCAATGGTTCATGTATTGAATGGTTCATCTATTGATTGGTGATTTACGAGAACAATCTACTTTCCAAGGAAAGGGAAGCACTATATTTGTGAGGTAGGTACTGGTAGATAGATAGGTACAGATTTTCTTACAGTCAGTGGTCATTACTTGGGTGTATTATGATATTTGGCTTGAAGCACATGTCCATGAAGCTGTAGATATAGGTTCATTCTGCTTATTTTTAGGAAGAGATTTGATTCAGGTTTGTTTGTGGATATTTGTAATAATGAACTTAATGGTATTGCTAGAAGGAAGTATGCTGAAATTTTTATTTCTATTTCTGGTGTCAGATATGATTAAAGAATAAAGTAGCAATATAAGTCTGTAGATTAAAGTACTAGTATCTAAGATGGAAATCAAGCTTTTGATTGGAACAAAAAAGAAAAACTGCTAAACATTTAATGAGGATGATCTCATCTGAGATTGAGATAATTGAATTAAAAGTTTTGCTGCATGCTTAGTCTTATCTTTTCAAGTCGATTTGATTCTTCATATGCATCTATATTACTTGCTGGAATGAATGTGGAATTCTGTGATCCAGTTTTCCATGTGTTCATGGCTGCATTCTGCTTGATTGGGCAGAGTTTGTGAAGGGTTAAGTGTTCACTCTCGGAAATTGATATCATATTGTGTTTTTGAGGAAATCGCCTACCTTTTCCTTGGAAATGACTGTATGATTCATGTTTCCAACAAAGTCCCAGATCTAAAGAGAATTCCCAATATCATATTTTTCAAAAATTGTTTTTACTTTGCTTGTTGTTGGTTTTTGTATTTTCAATTTTTTTAATCTGAAAATTATGTTTTACTTTTCTTTGCTCTTGATTTGTCTTCTACTTCTTTTCTGTTTCTTTTTGGGATCATTTGATTATTTTTTTACTGGTGGAATTAAAGGTTTCCTCAAGGTCATTGCATGCTTTACAGGCCCATAAATATCTCTTTGAAATTTGAATTCTATTGCGGTCATACAGTTCTGATCAAAATTCTTTTCTGTCTCTTCAGGTAGCCAGTGACCTTGAGGTGACTTTAAACATTGACCTTTATAATCTTCGAAAGGAATAACACAGGGAAGACTAATAAATAGGAAAGCTTGGTATATCTGAAATCCCAAGGAATATAAAATTAAAAACAAAACTTTTGCAAACAGTATTATCATATTTTAACCTTATAAATGAAGATGAACGGAAAAGAATCCACTGAAACTCCTTCAAACCACCTGGAGCTATTTGTCAAGGCTGGTAAAGATGGAGAAAGTTATGGTGGATGTCCCTTCTGTCAAAGGATGTTCATGATTTTATTGATGAAAGCCAATGCTGGGGAACTAACCTTTACAGTCACCACAGTCAACATGGCAAAACCTCCACCGGATTTCAAGAAGTTATCTAGTCGTCTACCGGTAATTGTCCATGGGGGAGAAATTTTAAGTGATCCAGATGAGATGATACAATATATTGATGAACATTTCCCCTATCCTCCTCTGTTGTATGATAATGTCCAAGCTGCCGAAGCATGCCTGGATGTCTTCTCAAAGTTTTCCTTCTACATCAAAGATGTGTCACATTCTTCACAGCCATTGCTTGCAGAATTACGCAAACTCAACGGCTACCTAGAGCACTCACCACACAAATTTCTTTGTCGGGACGAACCAGATCACTTGGATTGTCTTATGCTACCTAAGCTGCAACACATCAGAATTGTAGCCAAGGCGGTCAAAGACTTTGAAAGCCCTGCAGAATTCAAAGGCCTGTGGTCCTACCTCGCCACAGCTTACAAATGTGAAGTTTTCAAGCAAACCTGCCCTTCAGACCAGGAAATCGTTCACCACTGGATGAATAAGCCAGAGCTTCCAAAACTGTCAAAAACTAAAGTACTCTTTTACTCAACTGACGGTAAACCTAGATATTCCTTTGATGTCCCTCCTGGTATCGAGACCTAGAGTAGGACTATATGTCCCAACATGAAGAGTAGGAAATTCTCGCTCAAAGCCTTAAAAGGAGAAGACTTATTGTGTATGACTTATTGTTTAAAAAAAATACAATTGTGTATGATATGACTAGTCTAGTCTATATAGGAAGTGTTTGACTATTGCTTGGTACCTTGTTAATAGCGTGACATTATATATGTTTTTGCATGATTATAGAATCCATTGTGTTTGTTGGAGTATAGGCCGCTAGATAGAACGTCCTGTAAAGTATTGCTGTAACAATTATACAATAGCATCTATATTGATGTCTACTAAAAGATTTTTTATCCCTCATAATATGAAAAATTATATCTATTGATATGATACTTGTTGGACTCTTCTTTTAAATATGTTTTGTTTTTATTTGTGTGCTAGTCAGGTTGTCTAAATTTTTGTTCAATAAGTCAAAATCAAAGTGAAAAAAGCATGCCATAGCATTATTCAATTTTTGGACACTGATATGTTTTGAATTACTAATTTAAACAATTATAATTTATTTTTTGTTGGTGGCAAGCAGTGACTTAACTATTTACATCCTATGCCATAAATGTAGATATATGCAAATATATTACAAGCATGATTTTTATGCGTCCTGTGTAGCGAGTTTGTTATGGATACTGCTATTGAGAGTATATGGCAAAGTTTTTTTTATTTATACATGTATTATACATTTTGTTTAGTTGAATATTTTAGAACATACCTAGTCACCTAGGATCACAATCACACAGTCAATCAGATAGTTTTTTTAGTTTTTTTGTTGTTTCAAATTTATAATCACTTTACCTGCCATATTATTAAATGAAAGAGGTGCTCTTCATCTGTATTAATTTATGTAGAAATGTTGATGCCTTGTATCATGATTTCAGCCAACATGATGACAAAATAGTCATTTCACAACCTAGTCTTCAAAGAAATCACATGAGTGCTTGTTATTTAAATCTATTATTTGAAATGTTAATGTATGTTAATATCCTAAGTTGCTGTATTAGATCTCTAGTCTTGAATTGTTTCAAGTCAATTTGCCATTTGTAGCATGTAGTCAAATCTCATAAACTATCTAAAAGTCAATATTTATTACATTCTTGGGAGACATAACTCATCTCCTAAGGTATTTACTGTTTGTGTCAAAAAGTCAAAAAGAGAATGCCTATGTTTCTTGCCTTGTAAAAATTATACCTTTCAATTTGTTGTTGGTACTAGGATTTTATTTATGTTTCAGCTATCAGTAATTTTTGTTTTGCTTTATTTCAAAGTTGTAGTCAAATCTTTATCCTTTTGTTGATTTAAATCAAAGATATCTTATCTTTCAGCTGTAAAGAAATAATGTTTTTGAGGATATTGTATCATGTATGTAGTTATTGCAACATTTACATTGTAATGCATTTTTTTGTACTTAAAAAACAAACACATAATTTGTGTGTTATCTTCAACCATGTCAGTGCTTTTAAACTTGTGTTGATGTTTATATCTTGGGTGCTAAAGTCTTTGCCATTTTGTAAATCATGCCAAGAAATCTAGAAAGGAAACACCAAGTTTCTTGTTAGTGAGATAAGTCAAAATTTAAGATACAATTAATGAAAACTTTGTTTTAGGACAAATTTGATTAGACACAGCAAGAAATATGTATACCGTTCAGTGTTCACAAGGCTTAAGCTGTAAAATCATTAATGCTTCCACAATTCATTTAACAAGGAAAATACAATTTCGGCATCAGTATTGTAAATTCCACCCTGCTTGAGTTGAAATGGTGCACAACGAAACACTTTTGTCTTACCATACTTTCTCCAATTATGCTGAATCTTAAAAAGTATTCACTTGAATTAATTGAAATGGGTATAGAATATGTAACTTTGCTGAGATACTCATAATAATGACAGCTGAAAGATAATATTATAGTGCTAAATGGTTGGATTTATGACACATCAATTTTTGTAATATCATTGGGTGCAAATAGTTCAATTCTGAACCTGCACTACTGCAACTTGCTTGACTTCTAATTCGTCCTTATAAAATGAAATAGAACAGGAAAATTACTTCTTCCTTCTTATCACAATGTTTAACACCATCATAGTGCATGGTTCCTCTTCCAGAATTAATTGAATCCAATGAGCCTATTATTATTATTGCTGAATGTTTATTGGTGCTTCTGATACAAAAAGGTCTGCCAAGTTGTAATGTATGTAACTGTCGTTTCAATGAGATATGTGTGTGTTGTTTTTTGTTCATGGAGATCTAGTCGCAAAGGTATACGTCACTGGAAACGTAATCTAAGACCAATTGTATGCATTTATGAGTCAAAAAATAAGTTTTATTGTCATGTACAAGAATTCATTATGATCTGAAAAGGAATCTAGTGCTGCCACTTTTAACAGGATGGAGGGCACCAATGTATCTCAATATTTTAATTACAAAATCACAAAAAAATCTTGTTTCTTGGGGTTGAACGAAAAAGTCTGTACCTTAGGCTGAATTGTATAATTTGAAATAGTGCAGTATATGTCATGTAATTCTATCGCTATCCTTTTGGGTGGCTCTCTTTTTAGTTTTATCATCATGTTCAGAAAAGGTGTTACTCGGACAGCCTACTTTGATTGGAGATAACTGATAAACTTTTATGGGATCATTTTATAGAGTTATGCTGTTTCTAAGACTTTTCCAAGATTATATGCATAGTTGTAAATTGTTTGGTTGATAAATTTTATGACAGTCAACTTATAATTGCACCTCCTTTGTGAAGATACAGTTACTATAAACACGATAGAATGAATTATAAAACTTTGGGAACTGAATCAAATCAGGAATTTTTTTCAGATTGAAGCCAATGTAGAAAAAAAAACAATGGCGTTTTGCCAAAGTTCCAACTTATATCAAATAGATTGAAAAAATATCTAGATTTGGTAGGAATGTGTGAAATAAAAAACAGCTCTGCTGTATACTCTAGAACATTTTCAAGAAAAAAAAAGTTGACTAAAATCAATATAGAACCCTATGATATATGTTATCAAAATATTGGAAAGTTTTTTTTTTTTGGTCTATTGTCTTTGCCTGAAGGTTTATGAACTATAGTTTGAGCTCTAATGATGAATTGGTAGACAAATAAGGCGTTTTATGGACATTATGCCAACATGTTGAATTATTGCCTCAGGGGAAAAATGATTTCTTTTGAAGCTAGGTGTCTAGTAGGTCCCTCCTCCTGGTTCAGTGTGTTTGTTTTTCAGGTCATCTAATGAAAGCATAATTTCTCTTGACCCTTTAATGAGTAGTTTTTCACCTCCCTGCTCTCCTCATCAAGAAAGGTGAGGTCATGTTAACAAAAACTAAATATGATAGAAATACATAATGTTCATTGATAGATATTATTTAAAAAAAATATTGTTCCTGAAATTGTAAGACGTTTTTTTTGTAAAATTCTAAGTTGAAATGACGAGTCATAATATTGATGAAGATCTGTGTTCCCATGAACTGTTACTCTTTTACACTGTGTTACAGGTGTTGTATCCAATTAACTTTGTATTGGTGATTATATCATAATAGAGATCATGTGCATGAAAACTTCAGTAAGTATGATATGCATGTTGTTGTACTCTCTCATCAGTTTCACTTTGTTTGGGATATTACCAAGCAATATACCCTAACATTTCGGTTATTCCAAGCTGTTCATTCCCGATATAGCACAAATATTACGTCTAAAACAATATTAGATATCAGAATATAAACCCATGATCTGTAATCTTACATGATAATATAGTGAACACTTTTCAAGATGATACAAAAGCCTAGAAATATTTAATAACTGTCCCTAGAAGACCAAAATGAGTGCGTATATATGCATAATAAGCACGTACTTGTATATTCAATTCAATAGTAAGTATATACCTTATAGAAAGGACAGTTGAACATATGTATATATATTTGACCACAGTGTTAAAAAAATGATTGGGTATACAATTGCCAACAGCTGTGAGTATTCTAGCTGATGGTGAAAATTGAAGGGATTTTTAGTTTGAATAAGATGTAGGTAAAGCTTGCACACAGTAGTACTACATGTACTATGTACACTTGAACTGATAATGTATAATAGTACGATAAAATGATAGAGTTCAGGTTGCCTTGTAAGCCAAGAAATGGTTCCTTTTTAATGGAATTCTGAATGTTGAAGTAAACAAACTATTGAAGAAGATATTGAGCTATCATGAAATGTTCAGATTATCATAAGACTTTAAGCGATGGTTTATTTGGGAGAATATTCCAAATTAAAAAATCTCACAGTTGTAAATGAATTGCATTATGTACTTTGACAGGGCGATGGGAATCAAGCAACATGTAATTAGTTTGAAGTTGTACTGAAATTCATCATATGACAATTCTACCTATCCCACACTGCTGCCTAATTACATACAGTGGCTATTGTTATCATGTGAAAGAAGAGGCACTGTGCTTATTGATTGTCAATTTTTAATGATCCAATACATGCAATCATGAATGGATACTGAAAATGCTAAGACTTAATCTGTGTAATATACTCCATGTATAAACTGTAAAGCTGAATATAGGGTGTGCACAGAACTACGCATAATTATATTTACTCAATTTTTAATTTGTGTATAATTTGATTTGGTTTTATCACTGCTAGAGTGCATTCGTTTTAGATAATGTAATCAAGAGAAATAGAAGTTTACTTGTACAAACATTTCAATGTATCAATATGATTCACTCCAGTATATGGTTTTATTGAAATCCGTTAGATCTTCTACTGATTTGCCAGATCTGTATCTCTATGTGCATGAATCTATAGTGATTTTATAGAGAAGTGCTATATTTTATTTATTGTGTGGTGATAATAAAAATCATAAATCTGACACTGAAGAATTTGCTGTTGGTCTTATTTTGTATTTTATATTCATGTCAATAATGTTTAAGCCTATAGGGGTGTAATTCATAATAAGAAGGATAACTTGATGTTCGAGAAATTGTAATATTGATGAATATTTGACATGATTATATAGAATATGTGTTAAAGATTTTGTTTGCTGACAAGTGCTAAAATATAACTTGATAAAGGTTTACCTCACCCCTCCCAAAATTAAAATGAAAACTACCTACAAACAATGTTAATGGACTCATAAAGTCTCCCAATATATTTGTAGAAATGTATTTTTCTCCAGCATACTTACAATGTACAGTAACCAGTACCATACAACATCCGTTT
>JAVSBT010278191.1:0-12253 GCA_033118115.1 Pharyngocirrus eroticus | reverse complement strand
CAATTCTCAGTTCATGTTGATTTCCACTGTCACAAGTGTTCAATATTTGGTACAAGTCTTCATTGCCTTATTGAAAAAATATAGATTTGTGTTGCAGAAAATGTATTTATTAGAAGTATATCTTTCTTTTTGACACTAACACTAACAAAATGATTTAAAAAATACAAATAAAGTAAATCAGTCAACTTACCCAACCAAAATTCATTGTTCAAATCCCCAAAACCATTCTTGTAGTCTAACCATTGCCTGTAAAAGTCCTCAGATCCATCTGTTCTCCTTTGAAAAACCTGATGAAATATATAAAACAAAAACACAGAACGGCTGTAACATCAGGTTTTGTAAAAATCTGATGAAAAAATGGGGAGGAAAGTAATTTAGCGCAAGGTATGATAATATTATTTTAATAACAAAAGCTCAATCGCTCTACGGGTGTAAACATGGAATTTATATGGAATGATTACTTTATAATCATCACATCAAACATCTTGATAGTTACCACTTAAGGGCATTGCGCATTATTGCTGATAAATAAATAATATTGTGTGCTTTCTGTATTCAACACGTGGCCTTGGTAGACTCTTCCTTCACTAGAATTGTCTTATAATAGATACGTGTTCTATTGAATACCAGTAAATCAGCTCAAATATAATTTTGATGAGGGTACTAGCCAATGCCTTATTTAGACAGTGTTTATGCATGTTGTTTTTTGTATGAACCAACTGTTCCTTTCTTGCTCATCGAGACGTCACTGATCATTTCAACATATGACAAATGATAAAGTCAGTGATTAAATGAGTGTCACAAAATATTGAAAAGTTAATATGGTAAAATGATACTTCATTACAAATTATTTTTTTATGTTTTTTACTGGTCAATAATTCAACAATTAGTCTAGAATAATATAATTATGATAACTAAAATGTTGAACTTACCAACCATCCCCCACCATCAGTTTCCATATCGCAATAGACTTGTATTGGTTTTGGAAGTCCATCATTACGGTTCTCATGGACCTTAATGGTGTAGACTCCATTTACGAGGACGTTTTTTCTCATCAACTCTAAACAATTGCAAGGTAGTTCTGAAAAAAAATGATCGGATAATTTCATAAATAATGATAACGTTTAGAAGAGATGGAAACGTACAATTAATTGTATTGTGATGAATATTGTCTTAGAGAACAATTGTGTTCCTATGCATGGAACTTGTGAAAATGGAAAGAAAATAAATTAAATCTTTACAGTACCACTTGGTGGAAGAGTTGTCTCACTTGGTGGAAGAGTTGTCTCTCTTGGTGGAGCAGTTGTTTCACTGGGTGAAGCAGTCGTCACATACGGTCCTTCGGTTGTACCTGTAACGTAAAATCATCAATGAAAGAACTAAAAAGAGAACGATAAATATCTTACTCAATTTGAATGATACAACCATTTGTACCAAGGGCATTTGATGTGATAACATAGAGAAAAATAATGGCAAGCCTTTCAATTAATAACCACATGGAGGCCTACGATTTGAAGTGTCAATTTAATCAGTCTTTTTCTTTTGAAAAATCAATAAGAAAGACCATTTCTATTACTAAAATGAAGCCGTAGGTGCAATAGTACCTTATGTATGTTTGGTAAAAAAAAGCTAACCTACCTGTTTTTAAGAAATCTTTTCTTATATTGTGATCCAATTTATCACTATGAAAATAATGCCATATAGCATTCATTGTGAAATTACTTTCAAAAGCAAAACGTGCTATAAAAGTAACCTCAAATAATGCTGATGTCAAGATGAAAGAACATAAAAAACATTATACAGTACCTCTTTGTGGAAGAGTTGTCTCACTTGGTGGAGCAGTTGTTTCACTGGCAGTCGTCACATACAGTCCTTTGGTTGTACCTGTAACGTAAAATCATCAATCAAAGAACAAAAAAAGAACAAAATGTATTTATAGATAGTTCTCTCTTTGCAATATCAACAGGTTTTCTGTAGTACCTTATGAATCATTGTAAAAAAAGGCTAACCTGTTTTAAGAAGTCTTTTTTACTGACGTAAGCAAAACGTGCTATTAAAGTATCCTCAAATAATACTGATGTCATTTGTAAAAACTTACAAATCTCCCCCCCCCCCCATGAAACTCCAACAACAATTACAACAACAACAACAACAACGCAAATTAGAAAAAAAACACCTACGTGGGTGCAATTTCTAGAAAGTGTTGCTTGAGAAACATAATATTCCTAGGGGCCTGAATACCTGGTAAATGTATATTTATATGGGAATGAATGCATGATACAGTGATATTATTTGGTTTCTTCCCGTCAAATCATTACGGAATCTTCTTCTAGATAATTACATAGCCTTTTGTTTTATACATTTTAAATCATCCCTTTAGTACTTCATCAATATATATCCATGTTTTCACCTTAATCATATCTAGAAATGTTTTGGAAGTGTCAAAATCAACATTTGATGGGTTAACAAATCCGGAAAAATAATTACAAAAGGATAATTTTACAAGAAAAAAAAATATTAATTTTTCATTGGCAAGTTTAATATGATCAATATAAGCACCCCCCACCCCCCTAATAATGATGTTATACCCTTTGAGATTTACAAAAAATCATGTTGGTGTATTTTCCCACATCAACATTTTGGTTATCTTTTACTTTAAAAAGGTCACCTTGAAAATCATATTTATCCACTATTCACTTTTATTCTGTATAACAATGTGTTAAAAGTGTTAAAATCAACATTTTAGGGGAGAATACACCCAATAGAAATAATTGTAAAAGAATAAATTTACAAAGAAATAAAATGTCATCATTGGATTGACATTTTGAATACAAACAACATTTTGGTAAAGGTCACACAGAGGTCAAGGTTATTTTCATAAACTTACCGTGCTATTAAAGGGATGTCAATATATTTGTCTATCTTTTTTCCTTTGTCTAGTTTAAGTTGATTTATTTTTCTTAATATATTTCAAAAAAGGTTACTAAAGACATTTCTGGTATTGCGTCTGATAAATAATCATAAGCAAATATCAAAATATGGGACAAAAGTTATAATCCAACACCTGTTTTCCCATATGACACTATTTTTCTTATATTTTTAAACATATGCATATTCTAAAAGGTCATAAGTTATTGATCCCTTCCTTCACAGAAACAAAATATGTCTCAAAATCCCCTTGAATGAATGTCCTTATTCCCAAATTTAAGTATGACCTTTTATTGCTCCTCATACTTTTTATTCTTGACTTATTTCTAGCATATATTTATCTTTTAGAATTTTTCAATTAACATGGCTATTTTCAATGCATCATATTAAATGGCACAAGTACTTTTCGCCCCAAAGACAATATAACTCACAGTTTCCCCTAATAAGCATATCGTTATGGTCATACAAGTCATCCATAGTATTTTGTACCCAAACACTCTACATGTAAATTCTCTACGTTTTTTATGCAATTGGCCATTTTGTAACTATTTAAATGTTGGACTTATTTTCAAAATGGTATACTTTTTCATACTTTTCACTCACGACAATGAAATTTGTCTGATATAACCTTAGAAGTGAGAATTTGTCAGATACGTATGCCTTGACACAAAAAAATACAATATATCACACTTCTTACCCCATTGCATTTTTTAAGAGGTTTTTACTGCATTATTTTCAATTACACTTATTTCTTTAAAAAAATGGTATTTCCCTTACCCTGCCACTCTCATTGACCAAATATATCTCAAAATTGTCAGTACAGTTTCTTCATTTAATTCATATCGGTTGATCATAGACGTTTTTTTATATTGACACAATGAACTGAATTCCAGTATAACATATCTTATGTTATTTTTTGCAATATTTAAAAAAATTTAAAAAATCAAAAAGACATTTTTGTTTGCATGGAAATATAAATAAAAATCACCTAAACAAATCTCTTTGGGAATTAAACATTTGAAATTTAGCCTTGAAATTCTTTAATTGCCACTTTGAAGCAATTTCTGACGGGTTTTTTCCATGTTTGATTCCCACTTAGAATTGTCACATTTAGTATTAAAAACTCATTATGTCATATTTTAGATATTTGTGTATATACTTACTTTCTGCATTTTGGCTGTGCAGCGACTTCCCTTTTTCTTCAATTGAATTGATCTTATCTTCCAGTGCCTCCACTTTTTCTTCGATTGAATTGATTTTGTCTTCCATTGCATTTATTTTTTTCAAACAGAGGAGCAAAGTCATAGAAGTTTCTCTCAGTTCATGCAGGATCTCCGTACTTAAATCCTGTTTAAAATGGTCATAATTCCATGTTTGTTGTGCCAAGATTTGGCATACCATCAACAAACATACAAGTATACGTACAGGCTTCATGATAAGCAACATCAGAATAAAATATGATTGTACATGTATTTCACTATAATAGGGACCTTATTAATAAAGTTATCAATAAGGAAGATTAGCCATATTTGGCAACTGCAAATACAGAGACAAAGAAAGTTCTAGAAATTGTTTGCAAGGCCCTCATTATATCATGAAGTAAAGCTACTGGTTTCAGGAAGTACTGCTGGACATAAGGAAGAATTGATATCCACGAATTAATCTAATAATAAAACACCAGTATACACCAGGCCATGACATGTAGAATCAGCACTTGTGCACTAAGGAATTGGGATTTGTTTGTTTGTTTGTTTGTTTGTTTGTTTGTTTGTTTGTTTGTTTGTTTGTCTGTTTGTCTGGTGAATGGCATTCATCGAGGATAGCACATAAAGGTCTGAGACTGATTTCCAATGTGGTTCTTAGTGCTATTGCATATGTATGAACACCATATTTGCATAATCATTTTATTAAATTCATCAACTAAATATGTTGGTCGTTAATATTTTTCTCGTTCAGAGAAACAATAAACATACAAAGAGAGGGTTAAGAGGGTTAAGCTGAATTCAACTACAGTATGTTCAAAACACCTAACACGACCATTTAATTTAGCAGATTTTGCCAAATCTAAAACGGTTTTTATTCATAAATCTAAAATTGTTTGTATTCACAAATCTAGAACTGTTTTCATTGGCAAGTCAAAAGGCAACTACAAATGATTTGTTTACCTATTTATGTTTTTTATTTCACAGTATTAAAGAACCTTTGATTCGAAAAGGGTGAATCTTGCTACTAATATCTGGTCAAAAAGAAAAATGCTTGTCTGATTTGTTCTATTGATGTATTCATGACGCGCAATTTACGTTATTGAAAAAGGGTACAATTTTGAAGTAGATCCAGTAATGTGGTTTATTTGATGCTGACTGATGAATCATTCAAATACTAAAGCTTTTCCAGGTAATTTGTGTATGCATGCACTAGCTAATAAAGACAATGACAACTATAATTACATCTGTGTAATCTCATAACTATGATTGTTTTTGATTCTGATCATACTATTGCTTATTTTGTTAATATTGATTTCTTACCCATGGCTACAGATTTGCAGATAGATGGATGTGTCATATATATGAAATAATTAAGCCGATTGGAATTCAATTTGGCTTGGTGTAGTCTATTCAACTAGAGGAAACTAACTATTCTATTTTAGATGTTGTAGGTTATTTACTGGTAAGACAGCATACTGTAGTGTTACAGTACTATCAATATTCAATTGAAATATAAAATAATGATAAAGTCCAACAATAAAGATATGCACTTTGAAACCTACATGTTTCAAGTCATCTAGGACTCTCTTCAGGGTTTATTTCAAAAGTAAGATCACAAGTACGAAATGTTTAGCATATATTGCTATGTTACATAATGCCAAAAGAAGAAATTGTTTTCTGACTGTGTTTCCTGCTACAGGATTTGATACATGTTTATATTATATATTCATACTGTGCATAAGGAATGTTTTACTTTCAATTCTACTATTACATTTAATTGAAATATGTGCTAGCAAGTTAATGAAAAAATGTTCAATTCAAATTTAACAAAACTACTTTTTTTTCTTTGAATGTGTTTTTTACTTTGAGTCAAAAACACAATCCAATTATTCTTTTTGGGGTTACAGTAAACATAACACTATTGGATCATTAAATTAATTAAAACATTAGAGAACAAAAAGATCTTACTATTTTTTTCTGGAAGTAATAAAAATCAATTATATTGTATTATAAGTAATTTATTTATTTACTATTGATTCTAAACCCTTTTTTGTTGGAAAATAGCACAAACAAGAAAATACTGCAAGTTATGATAATGATAAAAATAGAAAAAATAATAATGTGATAATAATGATAGTAATGATGTTAATGATAATAATGATGATAATAATAATCTCATTTTGTTAAGATACTTATTGAATAGTCTACTTGCTTAAAGTTAAAAGACTTGTGAAAAAAAATGGGATTTTTACCAACACGCTGGTGTACGTTGACAAAAGGAGTAGGTTAGGCATATTGTATAATATGCTAAATGCAAGCTGTTAGTGTTATACGCTGGCATAAGATGTCATTCGCTGAGGCCAAAATAATTTGAGCATGCTATAATTATCTGGCGTATGTGCAACGCACATTTACGTAGTATTATGACTAAAGATTTGGTACCATAAACTACGTGATCGTTGGACATGCGCCATGCTTGCTGCACATAGAATTCTCAAGGTCGCGTTGGTGGCCATATGTTGGACATAGGTCGGGCACGCTGGCAACAAGCTGTCATAAATCATACATAAGATTTTGATAGGTTACAAATAGATAAGACATAAGCTGCGATGTCTTATTTTAGCGTATGCCGACGTTTAAAAAATATATATACGCTAGATGTAAGTTCTCTAAAACGTTATAGTGTGACAGGGCCATTACGCATCGCTGTTGTATGTGGCCCATTATACATTGTGTTCCTCTTTCATTTTCTAAGAAATGTATTTGTTGTTAAATTTGTAAAATGTAGTGTTGGTACTAGTAATCAAATGTTTACCAGATACGTGAATTACCTTATTGTCAATGTTAAGTACAAAAGTACGAAATAAATTATTAATGTCTTAATGAAATGTTTCTTTATAATTTACAGACAATCCTTAAACATGCGGAAATGGGAAATTCCACGAACTAACTATATTTGTAGACTGCTTCTGCCAAGACTTTGGCTCTTATTTTGTGGTTATCAATCAAAATGAAAGATATATATACAATTTTAGCCTGAATATCGTGACTATTTGACAACATAAAATTGACCAGGAAGTGGGAAATTCGACGAACTAATTATTTGTAGTCTGCTTCTGCTTGGACCCTGGGGTTTATTCTCGTGGTTATCAATCAAAATGACTGATATATATACAATTTTAACCTGAATATCGTGACTATTTGACAACATAAAATTGTCCAGGAAGTTGTGTAAATTGGAAACAAAACGTTGGTCAATCAATGTGTGTGTACTGATACACAGGGGATATGTAGTTATTTAGGTCTATGTTATTGGACAGGAAGTATTATTAAGAGTATTAAATAGAATATTGAAATGTGCATAATTATTCAAATTGTGGGTCTGCAGAAACTTTAACTATATAACTATATGACTTACTGAAAAAATAAATGTACCAAATGTAATGAGTTAAGAAGCAATTTATTTCAACATATTGCGAAAGATAACAGTATGAAAGATATCACAATCATCATCAAAGTCACAGGTACACAATGACCATTTGACTTTTAATTGTGCAAGGTTGTTTGGAAAGTATACTTAGGCTTGGCGGTTTTTACATCTGTTTGGATGCGAGTCTTTCACCAGATGGCAGTACCTAAACGATGTAATGAAGAGGATTGGATGTTTGGTTTATCATATATCTCAAATCGGTTTCATTTATGACTAAACTTTTTATATTTCATTCTTCTTCTTCTAGTCTTCTAAGCCGTTCTAACGGAATTCCGTAAAAAGAATTGCAATGTACAATGTATTATTGACAATGAAGATATTATTATTACTATTATTATTATTATTATAATGGGTCTGCTTCCACTCATAGTTGTTGCTCGCCAGGGTTCTAAAAAAGTCATTTTGTGGCGAGAGGTTTTGACTTATCAATTCTGCCTCTTTGTGAAGTGTGCTGCTCCTTGATATGGTCTATTGGGATTATTCTGGAGTGCAAAATAGAATTTGATGTTCCATAGAATGGCATAATTCTAAATGAGTGTTTTTCAAATGTTTTTTCAATGATGCAATCATGTACGTTGTTCATATCCTGTAGAGTGTCAGCCTACAAAACTCTCTTTGTTTTAATTGATTGAATTTTAATACGAGAATCTCAAAATAAAATATGAAGTGTCACTTTATAGTCGGTAGTATAGTATTGTACAATTTGATACATTTTGAGTCTGTATTTTCAGCGATCAGTACTTCACTGTTTTGGTCTAATTTTCATTTCTGTGAATTTTAAGGAGTAACGATAACCTTTCCATTGCTTCCAATTGACTCCTTCACCATCTAGACTATGAGTACCATGCAAATAAAGACCGTTGAGATTGGAATGTAGACACTCGTTATGCCACCATGCTCCCTTGTACGCTTCAGCACAGTTGGATGACCACAAATCATTGTCTCTGTCATAGGTAGAAAATTGGCTCCCGTTTTGGTATGCCATTGCATCATCTGAAAAAAGGTTACACAAATAGCAGGGAATTTGAAAGAGCCTTTTTTTTTATTAAGATTTTAAAATGTGACACTTGTAGAACCTCTCTCTGCAGCTTATAATATATTCAGTCAGTGATATATTTTTACCATTTTCTCTTGTAAGAATTTCAATTTGTAAATTGATTAATTCTTTGCCATATAATTGTCCATCTTGGACTCTAATGTCTAATGACTTCTCTTGGATGAGTCAATACATATGTCTATATCAGGGCCTGTAGGTCGTATCCAATACACGAAACTTTTAAAAGGAGCGGGATGGAAGGTTTTGATATAGGATAGATAGTTGGCCATTATTTTGTTTATCAATTGCATTGAAAGGTGCAGTTAAAAGCTTATATATTTAACTTATATTTTACCCATACCTTTGGCTTTTGAGGTATAATTGCAGAAAAATCGTAATTAGTATCTATGTTATTATGTTATTTAAATGTTCATGGAAACTTTGTTAAAGAAAACAGCAGAAAGAATAAGAAACATGTTGCTCCATGTTTTTAGTCTGTTATTAGCTATGAATAGTCCAACTCAACAACTCAAATATGAATAACCTGTCATATTTTTTCTTTAAATATTGGCTAATAAACTCTAACTTATAATTTGTTATCAATCTGAGTGAATGAACACGTTTTAAGGTAAGAAATAATAGCATGTGAGTTGTCTACAGACAGAAAACATCAGGAGCAAATTTTCCCTGGAGGGCTGCATCGATCGAAGGTGCATTCCACTTACACTAGGTTATAGATCAAATTGATTTATTCTTTGATTTTTTTCAACAACCAAAATCATATTTTCTGCCCTCAAGTCAGAATGCCATTTGTTTGACCATCTCTTTCACTTTGATAGAAACTATGTAAGTGTATACCTGCATTTCCAGAGTATCCCTCCACTGTTAACGTGTAATTGTCTGCACTACTTCCAATGTCGAATGTTGAGTATTTGGCATATCTTTGTTCATTACTAAAGTCCTCAAGTTCAATTCTCATTTCATGCTGATTTCCACTGTCACAAGTGTTCAATATTTGGTACAAGTCTTCATTGCCTTATTAAAAAAAATATAGTTTTGTATTGCAGACGATGTATTTGCTAGTAGAAGTATAACTTTTATTTTGGAACTTTCAATAAAGCTATGAGTTACAAATAACATATAATTATGTCAGTCAACTTACCCAACCAAAATTCATTTTTCAAATCTCCAAAACCATTCTTGTAATGAAACCATTGTCTGTAAAAGTCTTCAGATCCATCTGTTCTTCTTTGAAACACCTGATAAGAATTAGAGTACAAAAGTACATGTGCAATGATGACTGTGCAGAAGATAATTAAGTATAATGTTGATTTTTGTAAATGTCCATGATAATCCTGAGTTCTCAGAGATGTTTACACCGATTATGAATGAATGGAAATATGCCTGTTAAGAACAGTATGATTATATATCGATCAAATCAATATTCATGAGTTGCCGAGTGTTCTTTTGAAAAATTGTCCTGGTCTTGTAAAACTACGGGATGTCTCAGAAAAAAGTACTTCCCACATAAACTTTGATAAAGGCAATACAATATGACTTAAGTCATGGATAGAGCTATAAATATGGATCAATTTCTTAGAAAAAAGGAATTATAAGTGATCTCTTTTATTCTGAGACACCCTGTGGAATGTTCTACTTTAATCATTTAGCACATAGTTAGTAATTAGTTAAGAATATATAATGATGAGTCTCTTAAATGTTGGAAACGTTTTCTTACCAACCATCCTCCGCCATCAGTTTCCATGTCACAATAGACTTGTAATTGTTTTGAATGTCTAGCATAACGATCATCATGGAGATATATAGTATAGACTCCATTTATAGTTGAGTTCTGTCTCAACAAATCTAAACAATTGCAAGGTTTTTCTGAAAAAAAGTAAGACATAAGAACAATAAAAAAATAGTTAGAGTTATATCAGTGATGACATTTTCCACTGTAACATTGTCCACCATTTGATTAAAATGTGAACAAAGTATGTGCTCAATGTGGTAAATTGTTGAACAGCCATTCCTGATAGTAATAGTATATGCTTACCTTCTGAATATTGACTTTTCATTGCCTCCATAGTATATTCCATTGCATTCATCTTTTTTAAATAGAGGCCCAAAGTCCTAGAAGTTTCTTTCAGTTCGTGAAGGATCTCCATACTCAAATCATGTTTAATCTGTTGCTCAGAATTAGTGGTATGTTGAGACAGAATTTGGCTGACGGTTACCACCACCATACACAGAAGTAGAAGCACCAGTTTCATGGTAACAAATTCAGATGAAATATAGATATACATTTGTTTCATTTGGGTATGGCTTGAAATTTGAAGTGGTATTATCATTAACAATCTAAAAACATGCCATTCATTCCAACAGGCATCCAATGAGAAAGCTATCCTTGTTTTCAATGTATGGAACAAACAGATAAACCATTTATCATTCAGTAATGGTTTTCTAAAAGGATTTTTTTACCAAGTAGCCATTTTGCACTGAATGATTTTAATGTTCATTTTTTTATTTGGTCATTTTTTAACATACATTTGTTTGATCGTCTAAATCATCACTTTCCTTTGCATTCTCATTTATATGGTTATAACAGATAGATTTCTATTATTATAATCATATCTTTATTATCATTATTCATAATATTGTCATAATTATTATTTCCACTGAATATTTGTATCATTTGGCAATGTGTGACTCTGTGGATAAATGTGTATTTAAACATTCTGACACAGTTCTTTAGAAATGCATTATTAAGGTAATGGGAGCAAACGAAACAAATAGATAAAACTGATTACGTTACCTGTTGTGTACATAGAAGTGCAGAAGCTTGATGCAGTTGCAACAGATTCATGTTCATTTCCGAAGTTCATGTTAATTTGAGATAATGTAGTTTGTTTGTTTGTTTTGATCATGTGTCTTCTTTCCGTCGTTTCAACGTAAAAAAGCCGAGTGTAGTATGTGTAAAAAGAAAGGGAACTTCAATGGAAAAGTCGAGTTCCCCGGATGCCTTGAATCTTGTGTTCTTTTACTACCATTACAGCACGGATTTTACCATATTTTGCAAAATGAAATACCATAGAAAGGGACGTTCACAAGAATGCATTTTTATGTATGTTTAATGGTGTATTTTGAAAAGTTCCAATTTCGCTATATCATCTGCATACATGTTTCCCTTTCGTTAAAAAATTCATATTTCCAGCTATCACATTGGATTAGACTGAAAAAAAATTACAGTGTCACAGTTTTTTTGCAAAGATTAGTAAACCTGGATTTGCAATGGTTCTCTTTATTCAATAAGAATATAACAGGTTATTATTATTTACAAGATCAACACATCTCTATGCATACCTATGCAGAAGCTGCAAGTCACAACCCACAATTGGTAAAAATAACATAGACAGGTTTTACAGGACAAGGTTACACTGAATTACACGACACAACACACACATAGATAGTAAACAAAAACAACCAGCACAGGGTAATAGGGTCAACAGATAAATATCAGACACAACTCAGCACATAATGGACATTTGGTGATCAACATTCCAGCCACTGTTGAAGTAGAACTACATGAAATGC
>JAVSBT010278081.1:0-12253 GCA_033118115.1 Pharyngocirrus eroticus | reverse complement strand
CATTTTGACAACAATTAAAAGCACTTACTACTTTGACAGTGAGTTCCAGTGAAACCTGCCATACAGGTACAGGTATATGCATTGACTTCATCTGTACATGTGGCTCCATTCAGACAAGGGTCTGAGGCACACTCATCAATGTCTAGTGGAAGATAAAGTTAAGGATGAACATGGGGGGTAAATTTTAAAAACTGCTTTTGATACAGTGATCTTATATTTCCAAACTTGTGTTGATATAATAGGGGTTATTATTTTCTTTATTGTTATCATTATATTAACATTATTTTTGTGTAATATCAATGTGTAGCTACGTCATTGTTTTAAAGTGGCATTAACTTCTTCAATTTTAATTTTGGATTAAGGGCATACACTTTGATATTACTTTTAAGATCTAAAAATTCAATTTCACTTGTTATAAGGAGGGATGAAGGCCTCTTTGCTTTTTTGACATGTACGACCATATGTCCCAAATAATAATTTACTATAAAACACAATGTTCTAAAAGTATATATTTCTGGCTTAAGGTTATCCTTAGGCGCAGTTTAATGTCACTCAAATTTATTTGCACTTGTTTTAACATATAAAAATAAACCCCAAAACACGATAAATTTAGATCATATTGATTATTTTTCAAGCCACATGGACATTTTATTTTTTGAGATATCAAAAGATCAACCACATCATCTTTTAGCACATGCTTATATCTTTAACATGTGTATGAATATATCTCTTTTCAAAAGAATTTTGAGGTTGTTTGAAATAACAAAATTGGTTGAAAAAAGGTCTTTCTTCAATTACTTTTTATCACTTCAAAGTCATATTTTCATTTTGAAAAGAGATATAACAATTCTGAGACACCATATTAAAGCTTAAAATATGCTCTAAAAGATGATTGTTTTGGTTTTTTAATATCATAAAATCTAAAATTCTTCATGTGGCCTAAAAATTGAACAAAAAATATTTTTCACAATGTTGGTGTTTCTTATATGTTAAATCAAGTGCAGAGAAATGTTAGTCATGTTAAACTGTGGCTGAGGATGTCATTAAGCCCAAAAATTAAACTTTCTGGTTGTGTATCACCATTCTATCACCTTGTCTAAAACTCTTATGACAAAACTTAAAAGAACTTACTACTTTGACAGTGAGTTCCAGTGAAACCTGCCATACAGGTACAGTTATAGGCATTGACTGCATCTGTACATGTGGCTCCATTCCAACAAGAGCCTGGGGGACACTCACTGATGTCTAGTGAAAATTAAAGTTAAGGACGTTCAATAATGGTATATCTTTTTTTTCTAAAGATTTGATGTAATGGTCATAATTTCATCGTTAGTGCTATTTTTTTAATGAAAATGAATTTTAGGTGATATTGTAGTGAAGCTAAGGATCCTGTTTGTCCAAAACAAATACTTTGTTATATGCATTGGACATATCTAGGGATGAGTCTGAAAAAAAAAAAACTGCCTGAATGAAACATGTGCATAGTCTCTATCTTTGGAAATAAGCCTATTTGATATCTTGGGTGCTCATAACCAGGGGAGCTAAATCAGAGGAGACATCTGAATGTACCAACTTCCCATATTATGCTTGTGTTAGCTCATTCTGTTCAAAAGTTGCATAATTATAATTTTAAAATTTTTTATAAAAAGGTACTTACCATTTTGACAGCGAGTCCCGTTGAAACCTGCCATACAGATACAGGTATATGCATTGACTTCATCTGTACAGGTGGCTCCATTTAAACAAGGGTCTGAGGCACACTCATCGATGTCTAGTGAAAAATGAAGTTAAGGATGTACAATAAAGGTATCTCTTAACTTAATTGCAACTTAATGATAGTGGGTTTTTTTCATAATTATTGTTACTGTTTATTCAAAAAAAGAATTTTCAGTAATATTTATTAACAACATCTTATTGTTTATTTATTCAAATTCATTCATTCATCTAATTAAAGTGAATTCAGTATTTTGTGATGAAGTAAAACCTTTGTTTACACTTTCTACTTTTGTCTTTCCATTTTGACTATTTAAAACAATTGCAATACATTATGAGCAATATCGAAGTGTAGCAAAGGATCCCATTCATCCAAAAACTTAAACTTTCTCTGCTTTTTAATTCTTGTGTAAAAGAAAAATTAGGACACCTTTTCACTAATATCAAAATTGGTTCAGCCCAGCCCACATCCTTGAGCAGAAGACCTATGTCAAATCTAGAAGCAGATGAAACTCCCATTGATGTAAGCTCATTTTTGTTTGATGTAAAAGCTGATGTAAAATCTTGCCTTCTGATTGTGCTTGTTCTCTCAACCCGTCCAACATTAATATAGTTTAAAAATGACAAACATTAGAAATACTTACTACTTTGACAGTGAACCCCAGTGAAACCTGGCATACAGAAACAGTTATAGGCATTGACAAGGTATAAGGGTCTTAGAGGTATTTTTTTTGTTCATGTGGATGCCCAACCGTTTTCTCATCTCATTCAAAACTCTCATCATTTTGACAACAATTAAAAGCACTTACTACTTTGACAGTGAGTTCCAGTGAAACCTGCCATACAGGTACAGGTATAGGCATTGACTGCATCTGTGCATGGGGCCCCATTCAGACAAGGGTTTGTGGCACAATCATCTATATCTAGTGGAAAATAAAGTTAAGGATGTACAATAAAGGTAAATCTCTAATCTCAAATGCTGCTTTTGCTTCACAGACCTTATAATTATTTCTTAATGTCATCATTATTGTTATTGCTGATTTGAAAAAAGAATTTTGAGTCATAATAACCAAAATTTGTAGTATATTTATTTAAAGTTATTCATCTTTGTCTATTAGAATCTGAATTCAGTATTTTGTGATCAAGTGAAGCTTGTCTGCCCTTTTAACTTTTAATTCTAAGACCATTTGATAGCCTACCTCCTTTTCTTCAGAAAATGAAAGTTTAAAATAAATATTTGCCTTTTTGCCTTTTTGTTTTGAACATGAAAATGCTTCACATTTAATATAAAACAACTTGAGCTTAACTATAGCAGAGCAGGGAATAATTTAGTGACTCAAAGTTGATTAGCACTTTTAGGATTTTGAATAGCAGTTTGTACTCCGCAATGTTAAGTTTGGTGAAATTTGTATAGCAGTTTGGCAATTTTGTGTAGCAAACTGCTATGCGAATCAAGGTAAATTATTCCCTGCAGAGGCATGACATTAATAAAATGATTGTGCTTGATAAATTACTTAAAGGGGAAGGGTTATAGAGTTGTTTTTTGTCATGCATAATAATGTCCCAAATCATAATTTTCAACAAAACATTTTGGATTAAGGGCATACACTTGATGTTACTCAAGGTCAATTTTACTTGATTTAACAATAAGAATATACCAAACAAGTCACTGCTTAGGCCATTCAAAATTAATTAGTTGGTCGATGGAATAGACCAACCCATATATTCATGATTGATAAAAGATTTTATTTTTTCAAAATGCGATTTTTGGTTAAAAGTAAGCAACCAAATCAAGCACAATCGTCGTAGATTATACATTTTCGGAAATATAAAGAACTATAAAGAGATATTTTCAACACTATACAACATATTTTTTTTTCATTTTCCTTGCAATACAGAGCACCTCGATCCTTTAGGTTGTGTCTACACACAAGACAGAATAATAGTAAATTGAAGTGGAGCTTAAAAAAATCAAAAATCAAAAAATCAACTGACCGACCCAATTTTTTGTCTTGTACCAAAAAAATCCATCGACCAACAAATCGATTTAAAGTGGCCTTTTTTGTAAGTGACATCAAATTTTAGTATTTACAAGAAGCTCGATCCTAAATACAACTTTTTTTATAGAATTTGTAATGACCCATGTTGATAGTTTAAGTCAAATTTGTATCAAAAGTCTAGAACACAATAATAGCAATACAGAAGCTATAAATGGATTTGATTTTTGTTTTCATATATACAGAAAATTGCCAAAGTTAATACATAAGAAAGGATAACAAATAATATGGGGTGTTGACTATTTAAGAAAGTTATAATAGAGATAAGTCAAGTGCAATGACTTACGGGTTATATAAAAATGTGGCTAAGGATCCCATTGCCCCAAAATTTAACGTTTCTTTGAGCCTATTACTATATGCTAAATTTAGAACATTGGCTCATTTTTGTTTGATGTGTATTCATCTTGCTTGCCTATTGTCTGGATGTGTATCACCATTCTCTCACCTTGTCTAAAACTCTTATGACAAAACTTAAAAGAACTTACTACTTTGACAGTGAGTTCCAGTGAAACCTGCCATACAGGTACAGTTATAGGCATTGACTTCATCGGTACATGTGGCTCCATTCAGACAAGAGCCTGAGGCACACTCATCGATGTCTAGTGGAAAATGAATTCAAGAATATATTGTATTGTATTGTATTGTACTGCGGTGTCGCCACTACGACATTGTGATGCAGTCGCTTCCCCCGCTAAAATGTCTTTAACTAGTTTCTTCCATTTCTGGCGGTCTTTTGCCAGAATGGAAAGAGTTTTTAAGTCTCTTTTTGAGTTTAGTCCATGGCTTTTGTTGAAGGTTGTTTTAAGGTCTTTTTGTAGAGTGGTGACCAATGTTGTGCGGGGGGCCCCAAGAAATTTGTTGCCATCTAGACTGTTAAAATAATATTCCATGAATATATAATAAAGGTAAATCTAAATTGCTGCTTTTGCTTCATAAACCTTATAAATTTGTAATCATAATAATAGTGATTATTTTATCATTAATGTTATTGTTATTTTAGAAAACAATTGAATTATAACAACCAAGTTTTGATTTATATTTATAAAAAAATTCAAATCCATCATATATGTTAAAAGTTAATTCAGTTCTTCTGTAAGAAAGTACAGCTTTGTTTGCACTATCTAATTTTGTCTTTGCAGGGATGCCAGTCAAATATATATTGAAGTAAATGTGGACATTCAGTGGTGAAACTGCTGCATCAGGAAATGATGATCTGACAGTGTACACTTTTTATTTTGAGAATTATTATTCAGAATATATTTCTGAAAATGTGATCACTTGTTTCTGACTTATTAAACCAAACGAATATGCAAAAAAGTCAAATTCAACCATTTCAATATTGGACATAGAAATTACTGGCCACCCTACCCTTAACTTTTTCAATTTTCAAGAAGTATAAACCAAAATACATTTGATAGGGACTTTTACCAATTCAAATTGCCATACTTTGAAAGTGGATGTGAAAAGTCATAGTATCACAGTAGCTCTAAACGGTAATGTTTTTTGAAAATTGCAGAACTAATTGACATAATAAGAAAATATGAAAATGAATTATTTGCATATTGACTATTTTGGCAGGTTACCATTATGATAAATCAACTGCAATGATTTTTGAGTGATATCAAAATTATAGCTGAGGATCCCATTTATCCAAAAATTAAAAAACTTTCTTTGCTTTTCGAAAATTCTCATAGTTTTGACAAAAAAGTACTTACTACTTTGACAGTGAGTTCCAGTGAAACCTGCTGTACAGATACAGTTATAGGCATTGACTTCATCTGTACATGTGGCTCCATTCAAACAAGGGTCTGAGGCACAGTCATCTATTATGTCTAGTGGAAAATGAATTTAGGGATGTACAAAAATGGTAAATCTCAATTGCTTCTTTTGCTTGAATAACCTAATATACTGAACACAAACATATACACACTAACTACTATTTTCACAATGTATCTGTCTTTCAAGACTGAACATTCATGAGTTGAAGAAGTATTGGAGGGGGGGGGGGGGGTTCCAATTTAAAAGTCACATGAAATAACACCTCTTGTGTTACAGACTTGTGAACATTTCACACCCCAATAGCCAGTTACACATTCTATTTCAAAAGATAAAGAGTGAACAAATTATAAAGAAATCTGGTATGACTTGCAATCGTGGCAGCCCGGACTCAAATAAAGTCTCAAAGAGAGATAGAATATTGACAGTAAATATAGAACATTAAGAGTTTACAGAGCCACAGACTATGTATACATGTCTGAACTAACCTTTACATGTCCTTCCATCTTCTTCCAGACTAAAGCCAGCGTCACATGAACAGTTGTAGCTTCCTTCTGTGTTGAAACAATTCTGTTGTTGGCCACACAAATTCAACGCAGACCCTTCAGCACATTCATCTATGTCTACAGAAATAACGTAATAGGAAAATGACATCCCTGCTTGAGTTTTCAAAGAAATCAAAAAACCTGGAATGTGAAATTAAAGAGAAAATCCCATTGTCATTTCAAATCTATATTGATATTGATATATTACCATTGCATCCCAGAGTATCCGTGGCCAGTACAAAACCATCCCTGCATTTACAACTGTAATTATCAGTCTCATCCTTGCTACAGTAATGACCGCATTCCAAGGTACAACTTTGATCCACTGAAAATAATATAAATTACAACATGTATTCAGTTGATTGGAGATACATGTAGGTTTTACTTACAAAGTAACATACGTTTTCAAGTTGTGTGTTCCACAATATATAAATATGTTCAATATTTTGTCTAAAATTCAATCAACATTAACTGTTTGGTATGTGATTTACCTTGAAGACAGGTTTTTCCATCACTCTGTAGGGTGTATCCATTATAGCAATTACATGAAAAATTCCCTGCATCATTTTCACAGAGTTGCCCACATTCATGAAGATTCTCGTCACATTCGTTTATATCTACAACATAGATATAAACTCACTTGATTTAATGGCCACTTTTGGAATTTTTGTGATTGATATATTGGATATTTGATAGCTTACAAAATATGACATTGAGGGGTCAAGGGTCAACAGCCAGGTTTTGAATGGCAAACAGCCATCCAAAGGTGCTAGCATTAGTATGAGACTAGCATTTAAAGTTTACACCATGCCAGTAAGATGTATCCCTGCATACGAAACTATACAAGGAGAATCAAGCTGCAACAATATCATACAATGTTTACCTCAATAATCACTCATTCAACATCTAACCAACCAATCATTGAAGTTTATGTTTTTATAAACTTTCCAGATAGTATTTTTGACTAGTTCTTGAGACTCAAGAACATGAAGATTAAATAAAGTGTTTCTGATTAGGTCCTGTTACATATCTCCCTCTACATTTTGTTGAATTTGGGTTACTAAGTTGTCCCAATTTGAACTCATTAAATCAAATTAAAATTCTTGCCTTTTCAATAGAATTTTAAATTATAAAAATACACCTGTCTATGTTGTAAACATGGCCTACCTTCACAAATTTCACCAACAGGTCTAAATCCATCATTGCATTTGCAATTATCGGTGATGTCATTTAAGCACTCGCTGGTGTCTTGAAAAAATAAGTAAGAATTCATGGAAGTGGTACAATAATGGAGAGATATTATGACATCATTAAGGATGATTCCAGTTTCTTTTTTGTAACAATTGGGAAATAAGATAAGAAGTATATAACAGTTAGACTACAATTTATTTTTTTAATTTTGACTTCTGATTGGTTAGAAATATTTTCTTCAACTTAATCTGTGATCTTTATCAATCTTATCTCATATCCAATAAATGTTGCTGTGGACAAATAAAATGTAAGATTGACAACAGTCACAAAACTGATGGAAAGCTCCCTGTATCTTAAAAGATAGTATTATGTTAAACCAATCAAATGTTTCTAAAATTAACTATTTATATCTTCACTTGTTAGATGAATTTACATTAGGCTGCACATTTTTATAACAAAAAAAAGAATATTGCTTGCAGCTTTCTAATCATCAATGTTCTACAAATGTATCACACTGGTTATACAAAATTATGATTTTGCCACCTTTTGAATATGATGTTCAGCAAGTGGTTTTAAGTTAAGACAATGGATTGTGTAACAAATTTGTTTAACTTTGAATTGTTGCTCCTGTTTCCAAAGATATTATTGGTTTCAAGATTCAGTTCTAAAACTAATTATGATAATCCACATTGCACTAAAACAAATAAGCAAATAAGCTAGGTAACACCTATGTGATTTAATTCTAAAATGCTCTATGTTCAAAGATATTTGTTTTGGGTTGTTTTGTTTTTCTAGGGGCTTTGTAGATGTTATGATAATTGTGATGCTTACAGATTTGGCATGTGCTCCCAGTAAATCCTGCAGGGCATGTGCAGTTATAGGAACCTTCACTTTCAGTACAACTACCACCATTCAGACATGCGTAGACTAAACATCCATCAAACCCTTAAAGAAAATAAAACACAAGTGGGTTAAAAAAGACTTGGATAATCAGCTAAATGAAAGAGTACAAAAGATCAATGAATTGGTAGGTTAATCATTTGTTAATAATGGTGAGTTGAAATTATCCTGATCATATAATGGCAATGCTATCATTATTAACAGATTCTTTGTAAATTGAATTTGATGTGGCCTCTCTTTGGTATTACCTGTGCTATTTGTACATTCATTATCTATGCTAATATCTGCAGCTGGAATAAAAAAAACAAAAAAAAACGTCAATATTCAAGAATGTGTCAAATGCACAAATCTATGGAAGGCAAAGGGATGGAAAGTTTGGGTATTAGACATATAGGCACTGGTCATATAGTTTATGAATACATTATACAGCTTAATTATACATGTTTTAAAAAAGAGAACAGCAATAAGGAATACTTGTTTTTCTTATTTTGCTAAAGGAGTCTAATGGGACTTTAACATTTGCATTAAAATGGAAAATCTACTTTGGGACTGTGATTATGGAAAAGGTATATGGCAGAAAATATCAACAGAAAGAAAAGATAAACATGTATGGATACATACAAATACATCTTCCTTCATATTCATAGAATCCATCCGGACAATTACTACAGTGATAAGCATTCCCTAGGCTAAGTTGATCTTCTGGAGTGTGATCATTACAATATGTTCCATCTGGTCCGCACGGATTGTCTGCACAACCGTCTATCTCATTCTGGCAGTCATCTCCTTTTTAAAAAAAATAAACCTTGACAGCTATGACAATAGAATGTATTCAATAGATAATATAGATATAAACTCAATTATGAACATTTGTACAACTTTTGAATTATTTGCACTCATCAAATATGCTTACAATCAAACTTTTCAACAAACCTTCCCATCCAAGATCACAAACACAGGTGCCAAGAAAGAATCTTTTTTCAAAGTCCAAAATTCTCTTGCCAAATGTATCACAACTACTATGATTTGGGCATTCTCCACATATGATTACATCAACCACATATTCTTTAGATAGTACCTCTCCAGAATTAATGGCTATGAAACTGAGATGAAAAAAAAATAGGAAATGATAAAGTCCTTGTACACAAGTGTATCACCTATTAACATTAAGTTGTGATGAGTCAACTATGTAACACCTACTGACTCCTGGCTTAGCATACTGCAGCATGACATTCCAAAAATGGTTTAGGGGTCTCAATTCAATTTTACTCTAAACACATGGGAAATTGATATTTGGGGTAAAGTTGTGGGACTCTATCATAACTAAACCAACTACAGATACAAGGTATCAAAAAAGAATTCTGAAAATTGGTCAATAAATAATGAAAATAGGCTACATTCCATTCATTCCGGAAAGCTCAAATATGGGAAATGTTGGTATGTAATATCTCTAAAAGCAAAGTTTGTCTTTGTAACAGAATCATAACATCATGTACCTATGCTTTATCTTAAAAATAATGCAACTTCAAAACTTTCAATAATTGCCTGAAGATTGTAAGCATTTTTTATGATATTCCTCTGAGAAAATATTTTCCATTTTCTAAGTTATATGGGTTGGTTTCTTATAGATAATGCTGCTTTTCTATGGTGAAAAATATGGAACCAACCTGATATCTATGCTAAAGTAGGGTATATTAATCCTTGAATATCTCCAACACTAGCTAATCTATGAATATGTTGGTAGTGTAATCCTTTTAGAACAGTATTTCTTCTTTGTGAATTAATGAACACAATTTCTGTAAAAACTTTACTTTGAATTTTACAAAAAATCAGAACTTGATGAAAAAGGAAAGTCTTGTCAGTGCCATGTTTGTAACATCAATAGAAAGAACACATGGCCACAGATTCTAATGTAACTTGGAACATTTAATTGGAATGTAATTAGGAATCGAAAGATAATATACATCATATACCCCATGTGAAATAACAACAATAAATCAAAGATTATTCTGGTAGAAGAGAGTGTGAGATGGCCCTTACCACCATATTGTTGCCATGTGTTGCTATGCTAATACAGCTCAAATGACAGCCTTGGACCTCACTACAGATTGTATTACATAACTTAGCTGGACATTGACTCAACTCTACTTAACATACACATAATATTATGGGGGATTAGAACACTTGTGATGTAGCAAATCATAGCATAGTTATCTTGAATGTTGATTTGGGACTCACTATCAAAGAAGGAACCAGTCATTTCTTATAAGTTACTTGAAGACAAAATGTATCCTTATTACTGACTAACTTACCTTCTGAAAATAGAATAAATGTGTTAGAAACTAAGAACAGGTGTTTTGTTGTTATCTTTTGAAATATAGTAGTTGTATTACAATTAGTAAGGGGGCTATAGTTGATAATTGTGCATTTATTAAAGCATGACATTGTCTGACATGTTATTTCAATAATAATTTGGGAGGGTTTGATAAGTCTGTAGCCTGATGGAAAAGGGGACTGCATACCACAATTATCACTATCATAATGTAGTGATGAGACTTACTAAATGCATGATTTAAAAGTAACAAGAGTACTGCTTAAAGGTAAGCCTAAAACAACACAACAAGGTGGCTTTTCAGGAAGTTTCAAAAGGTGCAGCTTTCAGTTCAGACTTGTAATACCCTCTCTGAAAAAGAGTGTTTCCAAGACCAATTGTGCAAAGTAATATATTCCCTTTCCCTATCACTGATCTTATCTAAATTAATTCTATCTCTACCTTTTCAAAGGCAAATTGATATGTAAGAGAGAAGGGCAGTGTTTATGTTTGTTTTTTAATATTATCAGAGAATTGACTCCTTGCACACATGTATGTAATCTTTTTTTGGTAATATTAGTAGTAGGCCCTCTTCCCTAAACACATCTAGCCTTGTTATTTTGTTTTAGAGAATAATATTCAAAATGTGCTTTTCTTGAATTTAAAGCAATCCTTTTTAAGTTGCTTTTCTTTTTTCTATTTACCTTATTTTAACAGGTGTCAGATCTTCTGGTGTCCATGTGAGCCTTGAACCATTCAATACTGAGTTAGGTAGAGGTTGGACAAGCAAGATGTTGTAATCAATCCTAAATGACACAGACACTTCGTGTCCCACTGTTGCTACCAGGGAGTCTTGATCAAGTTCTATCTGTGTAAGTCCTTTATCTGTCAAATTTTAAATATTGCTGAAGGATTAGGGCATTGTATCATTTTTGAAAGGGAAAATTCAACAATAAAAGTCTAATTGTTGTCATACAGCTCCAAGAGACATAAGGGTACAACGCAGTTTATGTACATTTACTGAGATGTCATATCAATTATTGAGACTTTACACCCTTTTTAAAATGATGAAATTATGTTATAATAATTATGTTATAAGCGCCAATATGAACAGGCATTGATATTTTATGATGTTCTTATGGTGAAACAAGAACGTTGGCCTTACTCATTACGTGTTTATCTTGTTCAAACTTTTGCTTTTGAGATAAAGCACTAGCAGCCATTAATGTACTTCCTGTGACAGCAAAGTCAAAAAGACATGATTCATCTGTTCCACAAGTCTGATCTGCTATAGCTTGAGTTGAAGGATCAAAGTCCCCAATAGAGAATGGAGTAATATCTTCTCCAACAAAGTCATCATGACCTTTTCCAGGAGCATAGGTAAAGAGGGATACTTCACTATATTCTATTATGTCATCTATGCAAAGAAGATTAAAATGATGAAAGTTATATTATAATTTCACTTTTTCAATTGTATCCAACTTGAGAACATTCAAATTTTCATATTCAGGTTTCAATCCTGATAACTATTTACATGCATGCGTGTGTAGATATTTATTTCATGTATCGCTGTACACTACCCAGGGAGGATGGGAAAGATATATTGTGTGAGTCCTGCCAGGAAATAGTTGAGTGCAAATTTATCAAAGTGTTTTTTTACTATAATTCTCATGTATGTATTATATCAAAGATCAAATATATTGGATTTACATGTTTCATCTCCAAGGAATAATACATCTCCACTGATACTTGGGAAATAG